>JAMAKQ010000115.1:0-82600 GCA_023628475.1 Chaetomiaceae sp. PF1801
GACTTATACAAAGTTATTGAGGTCCAAGAAAAGTGTCCGGTTCGCTATGTTGTCCGACTCGCTATGCAAGTACGTTAGTCTTTTTTCTTTTCTTTCTCTTTTTTTCTTTTTCTTTTTTTCTCTTGTTCTTTCTTTTTTTTCCTTTCTCCGCGGCATGAAGAAGATCTTGGGTCTTCAGTACGTCCAGAACCGAAGAGGGGGCGCTGATGCTTGTATTGCCGACTTGTGATTCCTGGATTTCGATTCCAGCTCATCTCCCGTCAAATTCCGGAGTCCCGACCTCGGGAACGGCCTTCGCTTGAGCCGGAACACAAAGAATCGGATGATATTACAAAGTTCTAATTCTGGAAGTAACCACAAACAGGGATGCGGGTTCTCTGTGTGCTGTGAAATGTCGAAGCAGAGCGCTGCATTCGACTTGGTGCACCCGAAGAATTAGAGTTCTGCTGAGGTGGTGGAGGTCGGCTTTTCCGGGTGGAAATCGGAGCGGGCGGAAAACCGTTGAGAAGCATGACGGCACCGCCGAAGCCAGCCAATAACAGCGCTGGCTCGCTTCCATTCAGGGCAGGTGGCAGGACGCTAATCGAGGGGCTGGCAGTGGAGTTCAGCCACCGGCAAATGTCTGCCGCTTCCCCACACTTCCCGTGTTTCTCCCGCATTTTCTTCAGCGCCCTCTCGAAATCCGAATCGTCGCAGCAGTGGTGGTTGGGAACTTCCTACGCGATGTCGTCCAGAAAAATACGAGATTTGGCGGCGACAGCGAAGGCCACTCCGAGCCGGCCGAGGTAGCACTCGGCGGCCGCACGCGCAGCCCGAACCACCCAGAAGCAACTTTGGCTGATGGCGGCCAACCCCGGCCAATACCAGGTAACCCGCCATCCCCCGGATTCAATTCGCCTGGGTTTGGCGATGTCTCTGTGTTCGGGTCCCATCGCACAGCGTCATCACGAGAAGATCTGCAGCCCTCGCACATGAGGGAGGCTGAGCGGCTGGCCACTGGCTGCCTCTGCCGCACAAGCAGAACCATGTGGTTGGCGCAGCACAGACGGTGACAGATCCCACCTCCAGCTCGCATCCGGTTCGGGTTGCGCAGGATGCAACCCATGACGACCTCCCCCGACGAGATGACTTCCGGGTGGCGGCTTGCGCAAAATATGTATAAATGAACCGCCCAGCGCCGCATGAATTTCTCGTCAAAGACCAGCAATCAGGGTCCTCCAGAAGCAAGCAGCCGCGGCAAACAATCTCCAAGAGTCCAGCTCGGTGCTTGGCCGCCCCATTCGGTGAAGATCTGCACCCAACGATCAGCATCCCTTGACGCGCTTCATCCCTTTAATTCGAACGTCAAACTTCCAACTTCCCTCCTCTCTCCCTCGAATCCGTCGCAACCACAACCACAACCGCCCAGCCGTCGAAATGCACTTCCGCGCGCCCCTGGCCCTTCTCCCCCTCCTCGGGCTCTCATCAACCGCCTCCCCGATCCCCAGCCCAGACGCCGCAGAAACCGTCGCCAAGTCCCCGGCCGGCTGCTCAGACACGTCGTTCAAGTCCTTCGAATGGATTGCCCGCAGCTTCGACTTCCACGCGACCTACACCTTCACGACGCCAGCCCACCAGAACTCGTGGGGCTACGTCTCGTTTGACCTATTCAACCCGGCGGACCAGACGACAGCCCACTGCGAGGCCGCGAGCAGCCAGCTCAGCGACTTTTTCTACGGGACCGTGCCGTACAAGTGCAACGACACGCAGCGGATCGGCTCGACGAGTTTCGACTTTTCCCGGCCCGCCAACCAGCTGCGCGTGAATCAGACGTGGACGTGCGATGATCGGGATCCGCAGTGGCCGTATGTTCCCCTTTTCTTGAAAGAAGCTGGTTGAGATGGAGGCTAATGGATGTACCTAGGATCACCTTCTCTGGCCGCGGCGAAGCCAACCTGACGCTCGACTGCACCGACACGACGTGGCAGAACCCCAACTGGACCATGGGCGAGATCTACTCCAGCCGCGAGATCAAGTGCGCCCATGTCGACGCCACCGTCAAGCCGACGGAGCTGGACGCCATTGCGTAAGATTGTTTACTGATGACGGGTATGGGTTATGAGTACATGATGTTGATGAATAACGTGGATATGTGAACAGGGATCGATGAGTACATGGCATGAGGGACATTCTACAGGAAAGGGAGAATTGGGAACTTGGATACGACTTATTAGAGAGCTGAGCGGATAGAGTAATGGTACTACTAGTTTGTCACGACATGGCTTCCTACACACAATCCTCCTGAATTTTTCTATCCTGCTTGAGGGCCTTGCGACCACAACACCGCAACAACCCATGCCGACAAACCCCTACGGAAACACCCCCTCCAAAACCCCCCCATACTCCCGATACGACAACCCCATCTTCTCAACATCAAAATCATTCCAATACCCGCCCCCCTCCACCCCGCCCTGCCTCTTCCACCCCTCGAACCTCGTCCTGGCCTGCGCCGCACTCACCCCATACCCCGGCTTCGAATCATTAACCACCCACAGCAGCGGCACAACCCCCATCCCCAACCTCGCTCGCCAGTCTGACGGTACATTATTGGCTCCGCCATCATAGCACTGCAGATACACCCTATCCAACAAAAGGTTGTCTTCTTTCAGACCTTGGTTCACGCGTGACATGACACCGGCCCAGAAGGAGGAAGCGGTATACGGCGCGATGGAGTACCTGTATCCGATCTGCCCGAGCATTTTGGCAAAGGATACCGTGCTGACCGTGTCGTAGATGTTTTCGTCGTCGTTGTTGACTGCGTCGAGGTTCCATGCCTGTTTAAGCGCGGCAAAGTTGCGGTAGAGTGGTGTGGTGTTGCCTGGCCCCGGGGAGGCCATCAGGTTGCGGATGTTTTGCGCGTTCATGGAGATTTCGACGCGGGTTATCTCTGTGTTATTGCTGCCCTTGAAGGAGCGCACCTTGTCCGCGAGGGCGTCGCCACCAACGTAGGACCCTCCGGAGGCGACGAGCGTGTCCTTGCTGCCGGGCGTGTTGGAGTAGTACATGATGTCGCCTTTGCTGAGGACGCCGAGGCCGAAGATGATGAGCGTGTTGAAGCCGGAGGTGGTGATGGCTGTGGTGTTGGATTTGAGCACGTCTTTGAAGAGGTAGATGGTGCGGATGTTGCTGGTGGCTGCTGCTGCCGCCAGGGTGGTGGTGAAGAGGGTTTGGCAGATGAGGGCTAGGAGGGCGTGAGACTTCATCTTTGCGGAGATGCATATGATACATGTAGCTGTTTGGCCATGGCTCGAGAGAAAGGGCCTGGTTCGGGGTGTTCTCAGGTACGTCTGCTACTTATGAGCTCTGTAATGCAATAACACCGCCCTTTCTGAGCCCAGATCCAAAGTTGTGGGACCGCGGTATAACCGGGTCCTGATCGTTCTCTGGATTTCCAGATTGTTGATGGGACCCTAGGATATATTGGTCCTTGGCTAGGTAAACCGGCAGTTACACTGCCACGCTCACAACGGACAACTATGCTCCCGGCCATGTCGTTGCCGCATCACAACCTTTCCGGGGGTTTTGCATGGCGTGTGCCAGGGTACGTAGATATCACGGTAATCATGGACGGGTTTTGACTGGAGACGCAGTGGAGGTCGAAGTATATGATGAAGCAAACCCAAACTACCTTACCAAGAGAGGTACCAGCGGCGGTCTCCCCTGAGAGGCCACCCAGGCAGAGAACGGCGATGGACGAAAGTGATTAGTAGTCCCTTTAGTATGGTCTCTAAGGACTACACACTAGAGCGAGGTTGAACAGTTCACTACCTGACCGAACTTCGAACTTTTCTTTTATCTCTCCTTTCTTCTCTCTTCTTTCACATCCTAGATGCACATCACAACTGAGAGCCCGAGTTGGCACATGCAAACTCACTATACCGTAGCTCCGTTCATTGTTCCCTGTCAGCTCCGTCGAGACCTCGGCCCATCCAGACCTTTCAGTTCGTTCAGAGACGACGTCATCACTTCAGCATCAGACCTCCACTTCAACCCAACATCGCTGTACAAAAGTCCCAGACTCTGCTACTACAACTGCAGGATGGTTTGAAACAAATAAAGCATCCTCAACTTGCTTGACCATACCTCTGAACTCCCTCATTTCATTACACCATCAAACGCTCTCTCACCTAGACACCTTGCCCTTATCCCCTCCACGAACGCTTCAACCCATCCCACAGCCAACCAAGAACATGCCTCACAAACCCCTCCGCCAACTCGCCGCCGAAAAAGCCCGCGGCAACAAGCCCGCCAACCCGTCGCAGCTGGGCGACCCCATCGACCTCAAGGCCGAGACCAGCGACGAGCCGGACCCGGTCGAGAACGAGCATGCTGAGTTCTCTTCCTCCTCGTCGGCGCCGGAACGGAAAGGTGGCAATCCTGGCACCAACCTCAGCATTCCGCGATCGGCGCTGGAGGGCGATCCGAACGCAAAAGGGGAGGAGAAGGGGACTGTGGTTGGGATTGGGGAGGGTGCTGGGCCGGTTGGGGGTGTGTGGAAGAAGGGGTCGAAGTTGTGATTGGTGAAGGGAAGGGGGGCCTATCAAGACCGTTTCAGGGGCTTGGAAGCCGTGCTGTTCCCATGTTGTGTTGATCTGAGGCCATGGTTGATTGTGAATCAATTGAGAAGGGGTTGTGCTGCAAAAGATCTTGAGATACGTGGGTGACCGCTCGTCCACCTTCATTTGCTTGTCACACTTTCCAACCTTGCATGAGGGACGCTGCTCGCTGTCAGAAGGACTAATGGAAAAGAGAAAAGAAGAAAGAAGAAAAGAGTAAAAGACATACAACACTCCGCATTCGCTGGTCGTCACCGACCCAACTACTACTGGAGCCCTTGCCAGCTTATCTAGGGGAGAGCGGACGGGATCCCGAGTTCTCTGGCAGGTATGGTCGTATGTGACAGCTTCTCCAGAGAAGGCAGCTCAAGTACCAGTGACCAGTGCGCGAGGACGGGGCTGGGGACCAGGCGGAGAGCGAGATGCAACATGGAGACACCTGATGTCCTGCAGCTGTGTCGTAAACGCGGTACGCGGGACGTGAACTGCTCTAAGACGGCATTAAAGATAAAAGTGGGCGGCGCAACGGTCTTGACAATTTGTTGCCGGTTCCTTAACGGCGGCTCGGGAATGCTGGGAGCTGCAGACTGAGAAGGCGCAAAAGTCCGACGAGTGCTGCCGCCCCCAGAGACACATCGGCGGCTACCAAGGTCACCATAACCAGGACGTCCTGTAAACTGGTTAGGTCAATGCGAGCGGCCAGGACAGAGTAATGACCAGCTTACCTGACACCAGGTACCCTAGCAAGATGAAGACGAGAATCTGACCATTGGGGTATCACAAATCCTATTCCAAAACAACCTGGAAACCATCCCACCTCACCCATCAACACCCCATTTCTCCTCCAAATCCATCAGCGCCTGCAACACCCCCCTACTCCCCGTCCCCTCCAACACATCCCTCGCCCCCCTCGGCACCCTAGACAGCACAAAGTCCGACACGCTCGCCTTATCCCTCGTCTCAGGCCTTCCAATCCCGACCGATATCCTCGCCCACTTCCCCGCGGGATGCGCCTGCAACGCCCCATTCACACTCTTAATCCCATTATGCCCTCTATGACTCCTCTTCCAGTCCCGTATCTTAATCACACCCAACTCCTCCTCCAAGTCATCATGCACGAGCACCACGCCCAACTCAGACGGCGCAAGCCCCCGCTCGGCGAGGTGCTCCTTGTAGGCGCGCGCCACCCACGGCCCGGAGACGTTCATGACGGCCGGGCTTTGGAGGAGGGAGTACCGCGAGCCGATCGAGGCGAGGGTGCTCTGCTTGCCGATGCGCTGGGGGATGAAGGAGGGCTGGTCGCGGCTGAGTTGGCGCTGCAGGGCCTCGAGCACGATGTGCCCTGCGGAGTGGTAGGTGTTGCGGTGTTCGCCGGGGTTGCCGAGGCTTATGACGAGGATGCGGCGGAGGGACATTGTGTCGGATGGTTCGGGGTCGGGTGTGTCGGTTAATGGTTCGAGTATTGCGGTTGTTTTCTGCTTGATCGTTCGGGAAGGCATTCAATCGAGCTTAGAGGGTCTTGCTATGTGCGGACAGAACCAATTGCTCGGTCTTTGTCGAGGGATTGCCTGTCGGTTTTTTGTTCTCGGAAGTTGAACTCGTCGAATCGATATTTCGAAGACAAATCTGGTCGCTGGGAGGGTATCCTTCAGAAAAGAGCGAATTTCCCACGTCCCTCGAGGCCTTCGTCCGCTTGTATGCCGCTGGTCTGCCGGGCGTGAGTCATCCGGGTTGCCGGGCTGCTCGCCGACCTGCGCGACGATGATTTTCAGGACGAGAAAAGAAGTTGCTGGATGCATGGGTCAGCAATTCTGCAGCCATGTGACAGGGGTTCAGTGATGCGATGACCCACTCGCCGAGGCCTGCCGTGGCTTGCCAGCGCTGACGTCGTTGGCGGCAGGCAGTTTTGCGCGGGGCCCGGCACTGCAAGCGGCGGCACCGCCACAGCCAACTTCGTCACCTTCCGTTCAGGCACAAGCACAAGGATCCGGGCTGAAGTTGTCCTGAGGCGCATTCTTCTAGCAACCTTCCACTCCAACGATATCCATTTGACGAGCATACTTCTTTTCGCTCTGCCTTTCCACCGATCTGCACCGTATTAGCGAGTTCGATACCCAATCTTTCCGGCGCAAACAACAAACAGCTCTCCAACATGTCTTGGGCAGGTACCTGACCCCGCGATCGCCCTCGCACTGCGGACTCGCATTGCTGACTCGCCGCACAGGCTTCAAGAAGAATGTCAACCGCGCTACGACGCAGGTGATGATGAAGACCGGTTTGTTGCCCCCAGATTCCAGCCGCTCCATCTCTCCGGCGGCGTTGCTGATCCGCGCTGCAACAGGCCATGTCGAAAAGACAAACGACCGAGACTACGAGGTGGAGGAGAGGTGCGACGACGAAACTGCATGCTCTTTCTGGGGCAGATGATGCTGAGACTTTCGACAGGCGGTTCAGGACAATGGAGGCGGCGTCCTTGCGGTTACAAAAGGAGGCCAAGGGATACCTCGACTCGCTACGAGGTATGGCCGACGAACAACTTGGCAGGGGACAGTTCAGGGCTGACCGAAACACAGCAATGACGGCTTCCCAGATGCGAATCGCGGAAACGATCGACGCCTTCTACGGGGACTCGGGCGCCAAGGACGGCGTGAGCAGGAGCTACAAGCAGGCGGTGGAGGATCTGGACGCCGAGACCATCAAGGCGCTGGACGGGCCATACCGGACAACAGTGCTGGAGCCCATCTCGCGGTTTTGCGCCTACTTTCCCGACGTCAACGAATGTTCGTTGCGCACCCCCTCACCCTCTACCCATATCCCTTTCTGACACCCCCCTCCAGGCATCAAAAAACGCAGCCACAAACTCCTCGACTACGACGCCCTCCGCGCCAAGGTCAAGAAGCTCGTCGAGAAGCCCGACAAGGACGTGACCAAGCTCCCGCGCGCCGAGAAGGAGATGGAGATGGCCAAGGCGGCGTACGAGCAGCTCAACGAGCAGCTGTCGACGGAGCTGCCGCAGCTCATCGACCTGCGCGTGCCCTACCTCGACCCCTCGTTCGAGGCCCTCGTCAAGATCCAGCTGCGCTTCTGCGCCGAGGCCTACTCGCGCATGGCCCAGGTCCAGCAGTACCTCGACGCCGACACGCGCGAGCAGTACGCCCAGGGCCAGCTCGATAGTCGGGTGGAGCAGGTGCTGCAGGAGATTCGGGAGTTGAGTATCAGCGGGACGGTCTAACCTGCAGTTGATGGGCGGCTGGTTGGAAGGATGGGGGTTGGCAGGGGAGGGTTGGAGAGTGCTTGGGCAGGTTTCTTCTCGTTTTCGGCGTATTGGTGGCAGGGCATTGGTTAGGTCCTTATACAGGGTATTGCACACACTTGGGGGTGTTGTCCTGGAATTGCTTCTCTGCTATGGATGCGAGGCAACGCTATTGCTTTGGTGCGACGTTTTCGATATGGTCAGCGTCTTTTGTAGCGCGAGATCATTGAGCCTATGGAATGTTACTGCTGCGGCTGGGTCATCTCGTTGATGAGCCTCGAGAGGAGGGAGAGGAAACGGTTTCCTGTCCTGGTGTTCTGGGCTCTCAGAGAACAGCAGCCGGAAGATAATCGGTCTCGCAGCGTTCTAGAAATCGCAGATTACAGCGCTTGCTCACACGCTAATGCATTCCCAAACAACTGCCACGGAGTTCTTCTCGGGAGATTGTCTTCTGTGGGACACATCTTGCGTGGGATCGACGGAAGCGAGATGGGAGGTCGTGGCCATGCCAAGACTTTATGGCTGTTTCATTGATACCGCGACATCATTCTGAGGTGGTTGTTTCGGGACAGGTAACCGCTGGTGGTGCTTACCGACTCCTGATTATTCCAAGCGGCCCTTCACCGAGAGCCTCCCGCGGCGGCTCGGATGATGTGGGCGTCAAAGCAACCTGCTCTGGCGGCAACGATTGGGCATCCGACGCGCCGAGACGTCCAGATCGGCGATCCAACGGCTGGACAGATCGGTGTTGAGGCTGAAACGGCTGGCAAGACTGGGGTGGTTTTTGGGGAACCTTGTGGGGTGTTTCGGAAGCTCTGCAGCCTAGCCAGTGGCCAACCTCCGCCTTGATTCAGTGGATTGGGCGGTTGATGGAGCTTTCCAGGGTCTCCAATTCGAACCTGGGGGCAGCGCCAATTCACTTCTCCTCGTTCGCCCAGGCGTCGCGGTCCAGACATGTCTAGGTTGCATTGCCAATTCGGAGCAGGACGTCTAGGGTAGAGGCGTCCGAACGGCTGATTCCTGAAGGGTATGGTGGACATTTTAGACACTTCAGGCTGGCCGGGCCGAGCACGACTCGCCTGGGAGAGAAGCTGCACCCCAATGCATACACTTGCGAACAAGCGACGGGGTTTTCTGCCGAAACATGCGCTCAACAGTGCCACCACGATGGGCAGCCGATCCTTGGCCCTGACAGACTTCCATGGACACCGCGTGTCGCCGAGGACTCGGAGGTTGATGTGACACCAGTGGACACTTGCTGCGCCTCACAATCGGTTCGCCGTGGACTTGTCCAGGAGATCGCAGAACCCTGCAGTGGTACCCCAGAAAGCTGCAAATCCGATGTCACCGTCTGGATCCCGAGTCCACAGCAGGTCTGGAGAATGGGCCGCTGCCTGCCAAACAATTGTCCCAGCAGGCGTTTCCATCAGACCAGCAGAGCGGCCAGGGTTGCAGCGCTGTTGGCCATGTTCTCCGAACAAAGGGCTGACGCGCGTCTAGCGGGGGGGATGGATCTGCGGGCCACGGGAAATGTTCATTTTCGTGCTGCGTGGTACGAGTTCTTGGTGAAGTTTGTTTGTCGGGGACTAGCGAGAGGAGAACTGCTAGGATGCTGTTGGGGTTGAAGGAACAGGTCTGTCAGTTCGTATCCGTAATTCCATCGCAATTGACTCGTCACAATTCTGGGATCTTCCTCTGCGACTGCCACTTCCATCCTTTGTTGGCCGCCGGGAAGGCACATCCCCCACCGATCAATCATTCGGTTGCGTGTTCCGTCCCGCCTCTTGGCAGCCAGGCACGGAGGGGCCAGTCCAGCCTCCTGCAGCCGCTGCAAGATCACTGGCCTGGAGCATCCGCCCGACCCCCTGTCCCGTCCCAGCAACAGGGACCGGGATGCGCATTCAACCGTTTGAACGGTTTCGCAATCATCCCCAGAGGGTCCAGGTCCAGCTCTTATTGCCACCTCTTTCAAGTCACACTCGTTACTTATTATTGAGCTTTGACTCTGTTCGGATGACCTCCGGTTCTCTCGTTTCCATCCAAGCTCGACGTCGGCTGACTGCACGACCTTCGCACCAACAAACAAGACCCGTGCTATTGTCGCATTGGGGAACGTCACTCGTTGCATCGTTGGACCGCAGCCAACCACCACGCCAAATTGGAGAGGTTGGTGAGCCAGCTGTGTTGGCTTCCCGCGGAACCAGAAGGACGACATCGCCATCGTCCACCGGGAGATTCGAGCTGTCATCCTACCGACGCTGTCATCCTACCGACGCTGTCATCCTACCGACGCTGTCATCCTACCGACGCTATCATCGACTCCCAGAGAGAACCGTTAACAATTCGCCACAATGAACATCACCAAGAAGTTCGACCGTGCCTTCCAATGGGCCGGCGAAAAGATGGGCGGCGAGGCCAAGACCAACATGTCGGACGACTTCAAGATGCTCGAGACCGAGATGGCGCTGCGTTTCGAGGGTGAGTTCGTCCTTGCGTCGCCATTCCGTGCTGTGGCGACTGGTTGCTGACGACGGATTAGGTATGGAGCGCCTGCAACGATCCATGAACCAGTACGTCAAGTGGATGGGACGCCGCCTCGAGCCGTCCGAAGACAGAGAAAAGAACATGCCTGTGGGATACCTGGGCCGCACCATGGTTGGCCACGGCGAGGAGTTTCAGGCGGATTCCGAGTTTGGCAACTGCCTGATAACGATGGGCCGTGCCAACGAGAGGATTTCGGCCATTCAGGAGTCCTTCGTCAGCGAGGCCACCTCATGTTGGCTGGAGTCGCTCGAGAGGTCACTGGCCATGATGAAGGAGTACCAGGTTGGTTCCCCTGTTTGCCACTGTCAGCGTCCCAACCCCGCTAATAGATTCCTCCAGGCCGCGCGCAAGAAGCTCGAGAATCGCCGTCTTAACTACGACGCGAGCATCAGCAAGCTCCAAAAAGCCAAGCGCGACGACTTCCGACTCGAGGAGGAGCTCCGCGCCGCAAAAGCAAAGTACGAAGAGTCCTCCGAGGACGTCCTCCGCCGCATGCAAGACATCCAAGACTCGGAGGCCGACAGCACGCGCGACTTAACCCAGCTCCTGGACGCCGAGCTCGAATACCACGAGCGCTGCGCCGAGGAGCTCCGCCGCGTCCGCCAAAACTGGCCCGCCGGCCCGTCAGCGTCAAGCTACAACAACAGCCCCGTCGAGCGCCGCCCGACCGGCCGCAGCCGCTCCAACACGGCGCACAGCTTCACCGAGCGCCTGTCGCGCACAAACACCCTCGAAGCCGGAGAGTCACCCGCCCCGCCCGTCCGCATGCCCATCCGCCCCAGCAACCCCCGCCGGCAATCTCACACCCAGCAACAACAACCACAACAAGCCGACGGCCCCGTCGCCCGCCCAACCATCGGCAGCAAACCAAGCACCAGCTTCCAAGGCGGCGCCAGCCTCGACCGCGAGCGCGGCCGCGTCTCGGGCACGAGCACGCCCACCGCAATTGCCAACATGAGCGCCCTGCGCGGCCAGCTGCGGCCCGTCAACAAGACCGGTACCACGACAACGCACGACGACGTCTTCGCCGACCGCGACAGCGACGAGGGCGGCAGCGACGCGGGCAGTGCAGACTGGGCGAACCGGAGCACTAGTTCTGCGACGAGCGTGGGGAGTTTGAGTAGGACGCCGAGTAATAATGCTGTCATGATGGGTGGTGGGAGTAGTGGTGGTGTTGTGGGAAAGAAGGCGCCGCCGCCGCCGCCTCCGAGCAGGGCCAAGAAGCCGCCTCCGCCGGTGCCTGCGAGACGGGAGACGGGTTATTAACTGGTGTTCGCTTGCTAGTAGTCATGATAGGAATGTGTTTGCATCTCAGGCAAGGCTCGGTTCTGGCGTTGGCGTTCCATTGGTATCGGTTGGTGTCGTGTTGGTCTCGTGGACTGGCTCCTCGTGGTTTGGGGGGGAGAGGGAGCTCTGGATTGCTCCTATGAACCTGTTAGGTTAGACACTGCTTGATGATACAGACCGCAAGGCTTTAAGTAACGATAAAATGTATGCCGTAGCGTTTCTCGGGCTTATTGTATGCATTTCTCGAGAAGGATGCGAGCAAGAGTGATGGAGAACCTGGAAAGTTTTGGAGCTTGTGATGTGCCCGCCGCCCAAGCGAACTGCGAACTCGCAACCCCCGCCGCCAAGACGCGCTAAATGCCACCCCTGTGGGGTTACAAAGCTCCAGTTCAACCTCCAAATCGTGACCCGACAGGGACCTTCGCAGAGGAGCTCCAGGAGTCCAGTCGCAGTCGACAAGAAAGCAGTTCTGCTCCCCAGACGACCTAGCTCTAGCACCCGCTGCCACTGGCGTTTCGATTCCAGATTCCCACAACCTCTGTAATTACGCCGCGTTCTCATGCCCAGTGTCGCAGGGCTCTGATAACTTCCGACATCCTTGACCTACCCGAGACTCGAGAGACCAACCCGACCTCGATCTTGCCAGAAGACGACCGCCCGGCGATTCCCGCCGCCATGGCGACCGAAGATGCGCGCTACCGGCAGACGTCGCAGTACCAGATGTGGTCCTTCTCGCCCACCCAGCTAGCCGCCATGCGGGAGAAGACCAACGCCGCCGCCCGCACGCGAATCGCCGAGCGCCTCGCCTCCCTCCCTGCCCTCGCCAACAACACCTCCGCCCCGACATCGAGCGCCAACACTCCCGACCCGGAAGGCGCGGCCACCCCTGCGCTGCCCGAGTTCCTCACGGCTCCCGAAGAGAACCAGCTGGTCAACTTCTTCACGTCGGAGCTGCTGCGGGCCGGCGACCATGCCGAGATGCCGGATGATATCAAGGCCACGGCCGCCGCCTTCTTTCGGAGGTTTTATGTCACGAATAGCATCATGACCTATCCGCCGCAGGAGATGCTGATAGTGGCCCTGTTCTTTGCGTGCAAGGCGGAGGGTTCATTTGTCAATATCACAGAGTTAGTCTGTCCGTTCGAACGGGGCGCCGACCGCCAGCTGACTGATGTTTCCGCTCTCCAGATTCGGCAGCAAATTCGGCAAAGAAAACCCCGAGGAGATTCTCGCCGGTGAATTCCTCCTCTGCCAAGGTCTCCGATTCGCGATCGACGTCAAGCACCCCTTTCGGGCCCTCCGAGGCGCCATTATGCACCTGAGCACCCTCCCGGATATCGAGGCAAGCCTCCCCTTCCTTCCCCCATGACGTTCACTAACCGCTTCCCGTAACAGCGCGACCGCCTCGCTGCCGCAGAGCACCGCGCCCGCGAGATCCTGCGCTTCAGCGCCCTCATGACCGACGCCTACTTCCACTACACCCCCAGCCAGATCATGCTGGCGGCCCTTTCCCTCGCCGACCGCGGCCTCGCCGAGCGCCTGATCACCCAAACCTTCCACTACGTCGCCCCTTCAGCAAATAACAATAACAACAACAATTCAGGTGCCGACACTCCCGCCTCCTCCTCCGGGCCGGACGCACCCTCCACCAGCACCGCCCGCCCCGCACCCCGCAGCGCGGCCGAAGACACAGCCGAGATCCTTGGCTCCCACATGCGCGACAAGGTCCTCGGCACGATCGAGGCGTGCCGAGATCTCCTATCCAAAGAGCTGCCCGAGCGGAGGGAGCACTGGACAAATGTACCTCCTCCCTCTCTTCCCCCAACCCTTCCCCTTTCTGCCCCCACTCTTGATGACTGACGGGAAGAAAAACAACAGAGAGCAGTAATAAAAGCCCAAATCACCCCCCTCCGCAAGAAACTCACCAAATGCCGCGACCCGGACCGCTGGAACCTCGTCGAGCTGCAGCGCGCGCGGCGCGAGCAGGCCGCCAGGAAGGGTGGCTCCGAGGACGGCGAGCCAGACGACAGGACGCTGGAGAGCGACGCGGCTGTGTTTGGGGAGGCGTTGCCTACGAAGCGGAGGAAGGTTGTTGGCGGCGGTGGTGGTGGTGGTGAGAAGGGGTTGGGGGATCCTTTTGGGGGGGCCTTGTGAGGCTGGCAATACAAGACAAGAGGTCATTGGGGTTTTTTAGTAGAAAGAGGGGCTGACTGTAGGAGTCTGGGGGCGGGTGACTGATGGGGATAAGGGGGGTTCAGCATTTTGAGGGCGTTATTCATCTCTCGGCGTGTCGTTGCATGGATGGTTGGGTTGCTTGGATGGTACATATCTAGGGGCAAGGCGTTGGGAGGGAAAATCTGGACTGGGCAAGCGTCTGGTCACTGAACGGCTATCTAAAACCACTTGGCGTTGAGGATAGAGAACCTGGAATGGAAGGCTCAGCCTGAGCCCGAATAGATCATCGGGTCATGCTCCCTGTCTCGCCCCTTGTCATCATTGCTGTAACTCGGCTGGGAGTTGACACCTCAATGAATAGCTGCTTGTTCCCAACGGGATACGGGGTTCATAAGACTTCCTTGGTTGACTTGTTGCGACCGTGGCTAGCAGAAATCGGGACGCTATAATAAGGAAGAGCTCAGTAAGCCCCTTAACCGGAGTCTGGATTCCGAGACATTTCAATAACCGACACCATCCAAAGCCGATCAATCCGCTCAGCAACCCAAGTACCATTGAGTCCGCTTACTGTGAAGGGCATACCATTCAACAAAATCATCTGCAATGCAACCAGCATTAATAGCTAGATACCGAAATGCTGTCCCCCTATTCCCATCCGATCCCATAAAACTCCGCTGCTCTCCCAAAGTCCCGGCCGCACAACCCAGGATTATACATAATATCCCAGACAAAAATCTCATTCTGGATGCAAAGCCCTCACGAATCCCGCCCTGCTCCACGCCAATTCGTTGGTCGGGGCAGCGGCCCTGCGCCGGCGAGCATCGTGGGCTGCGGGCTGATGAAGAGCCAAAAAAAAAAAGGCAGGAGGAATGCTGGAAAGTAATGCAAAGTATCAATGCCCACGCTGAGAGATCTCCCCCCTCCTTAAGTCCCCAGCCCCAAGGGAGGAGTAATCAAAGCCCCGAAGACCTCTCATTCAACGCCGCTCAACACCCGACCCAAGTCAATCCCAATCCTCAGAGTCAAACGGATCATCGAAAAAGTTATAGGGAAGTGGCGGTATCTCAGGCAACTCAGGCAGCTGCGACGCTTCCCCTTCCGGGCCCGGCTCCTCTTGTTGTTGCCCGCTGCTGCTCGCGGGACGCAGCGCGTCGCAGGCCCGTCCCACCGGAGCCGCAGCCACGCTCGCCATACTTGAATGATACTCCTGCAACCGCTCACCCAGCGGAGCCCTCCCCTGCGCCCGCATCCCCGGGCTGATTTGCTAGCGATCAAACCCGTGCCGGGCCAGCTGCTCCATCACCCTGCCGGCGGCTCCCGTCATGGGGTTCTGATGTTTCCTAAAGCGCGGCACTTTAGCCACCGCGGCTAGCTTCTCCCACTTGGTGACCGTCTCCACGATCATCTTGCCCTTCAGCTCAAAGTGCTTGCGGATGACGTCGCCCCAGATGGGGTCGTCCTCCCGTGGAGGCTGGGGAGCGGGTCGAGGTGGCCGCGGGATGGCACGGAAAGCAGCAAGCTGCTGTGCCATGACAGCTTCAGCTATGGGAAGGGATTGAGGAGGGATCGTAAACGGTGCGGTCGCCGGTAAAGCCGACGGGAAGGTGGCGGGATGCCATAGCCCGGTTGGGTCATGGTGGTCCATGGCATGGATGCCGCCGGACATCTGAGAGGTCCCCGCGACACCGGCCGAATCAAAGTGTGGTGGGGCTTCCATCATCAGAAAGTCGTCTGCGGCCAAGTCGTAAATAGAGGGGTGAGGCGGGTAGGGTTGATAGGCCGTCGGGATCCCCTGGGGCGTATGCGCTGACACCGGGTTGTTCGGAATGGTGTATGTCGAAGCCGGATTGAGGGACTGAGCTTGAGCTGCCGTCTTGTTGCCTGCGTGGGCCTGCGTAGCCGGCAAGGCCCCCTGGTGAGGCTGAGCGACGATCGCACTAGCCGGATGACCATGAGCTGCGGTGTTGATGGCGAAGCCTGGGTGGGCTTGAGTGTGCGGCATGCTCACGGGATAAACCTGAGCTTTGACTGCGCCAGGCGGCTGGCTATAGATGTTCCCCATGAAATGCTGCGAGTGGAACTGAGGCGCCGGCGGATTGACCGCATCGGGGCCAGGCGTTGGCGCGCTGGGTGGATGGGCAGGACCCGCCATCGAGCTCGGAGGATTGTTGTTTTTCGCAGTGGTTGCCTGGACAGACGGCTTTGAGCCGCTGTCCGCGGATGTCGATGGCTTTGCCGCCGGGCCTTTGGAATCTGGGCTCACCAGGCGCTCAGCCATCCAGCCGAGGAGGGCATATTCGACAGTCCGGTGCTCGATGTCCCTGTTGTACTGCTCGGAACGTCCGTCTTCGGGGAGCATTTCGTATCCCGGCTCGTTGTAAAAGGGCTTGTGATTAAAGATCATGGCTGAGCGTGGTAAGTTAGCAGTTGGCCAAGCAAGCAGTCAGAATCCCATTAAATGAGACATTGACACACCTTGTATCGAAACCAGAATCTGCAAAATAGTCGAGCGGTGGGGTTCCCAAGGATGGCCGCTCCATGTTCCCAGCAACGAGAGGCACACTATCCCAAATGTTAGCTTCGTGTCAGCCGGCTTCTTGGGACAGTCTGGGTGTTACTTACCCTTCCCGTTTGAATACAGGTTCGGGTTGAAGCTGACCAGCCCACCTCCTGTTGTTCGAAAGAACATGGCGGGCGGCTTCTGGGGGAACTCGCTGGGGCAAAACATGTCGAACTCGAAGAGGCCGTGCTCGTAAGGCGTGCCCGTTGGCCCCACGATCAGGATCTTCAACACATCCAAACGGCTTTCCCCGTGTCGGACGTAGATGCCATCGGGCAGGTCGGTGCTCAGGGACGCAACCTGAGCAAGGAGTTTCCTCATCCGATGTGAGGCAGGTCTCGAGGTCCCGGCGGCCAAGGCGAGGTCCTTGTAGTGGAAATTTCGCAGTATCGTCTCGTCCGGCACTTCCTTGACGCAGTTCGCGCGATGCCACTCCGCCGCCGCCTTTGTTGTCTCTTGGTGCTCGACAGCCTCGGCTTTCTTGGCGGCATCTGCCACCATTCCCCTGGTGGTGACATTGGCGCTCGAACGGCTGCTCTGGGTCGTTGAGGTGGAGGGCTGGCCAGTGTCCTGAGTCTCCTCAATTGCCAGTTGTGAACGGAGGGATCCAAGCCAGTCGGCCATCTTGCATATCCTCTGCACCACCGCCAGCGTGGTCTCCCCATCTTCCCCATCGATATTACCAAGTTTGCTGAATTTTTGGAATGTGCGACAAGGGACAGCCAGGTGTTCGACGATAGCGGCCAGTGACTGTGTACTCTCGTGCTCGGCGGCTCCCGGGGCGTTCTTGTTCTTGGCCTGCCCGAGGGCGGCACTGATCAGCTGTTCCGAGGGCGGGAAGAGGGTTCTCGGTCGGAGCAGGACGGGGCACATGTTGAAGTGGCTTCCGAGCGTTTCGACGAAGTCAAGCACTGCTGTGATGAGACCGGATCGAGCGCTGATCTCCTCGATTGCCGCTTGTCGCAGGCACTCGGAGGCATGCTGCAGCATGGGACTCCTCCACATCATTGCCGTGACCACCGCTTGAGGAAAACAGTCAAAGCTTGTGTTTCCCCTTGTGGCAGATGGCAAAAGTCTCGCAAGGGCTTGGAAGTACAACTCCAACATGTCGTTTGTCGTGTCGTTTCCGCTGGTGTCGCCGCCGACGGAGGTGTCAGCCCTCCCCCGCGTCGACAGCACGTTCGGGATCGAGTCACCGTATCCCGTGCCCTTGGATAGCTGCGACTTCCTTGAAGCCCTGCCTTTTATCACGGGGCCCGCCGATGGTTCCGACTTTGAACGCGGCTTTCTCGCCTTCTTAGGCGCCGGGGCAGCGGGACCAGCTGGCGGCTCATGACCGCAGAGAAGACTGAAGATGAGGAACAGGCGTCCGTGGTCGCAACACCAGGTAGCCTTGAACGTCTCCGCCGAGACAACATGCTTCAATGTCGGCACCCAGTCGGTAGCATGGTACGTGTCTCCTCCTATGCAAGACCAGCCCCTGCAGCTTGCGCAGAAGAAGCACGGGTGGAAGAAGTCTGCGCTCGGTCAGTTCCAACACCCCCGGACAGGCGCGGCACGCTCGGGACTTACGCGTTTCATTCAGCAGTTGTCTGGTCCGCCTGATGAGCTCGAGGACTTCGACGTTGATGGACGTGTTGCAGTTCGCGCATCGGGAGTTTTGTAGACGTCGCCAGAAGTCGGTGATTTCGTCGAGCTGAGCAAAAGAATTGTCAACAGATTCCGTTCCCTGAAAGTAGTCACCCCCGCGGTCAAACTCTTCCTGCAACAACTGAGCCACAGCGCGGTCGTTCTGAATTTGGGCGGATCGCTGTTCATCAATGCTCATGGTCGCGGGAATCGGCGAAGCTGGTCCGGCGGGCTCGGGCTGCCCCGTAAACTCGATCAAGGTATTTGAAGAACAGTTTGTATCCGCAGTTTCTGTAAGATCTGATGCACAGAATGTCAGTTTCCAGGGCTGCCGCAGCTAGGGGGTCGCCGGGGAAGGCCGGGAGGTGAACACACCGATAGGGTTGGTAGCGGAGCTGCCAGGTGCACCGACCTCGGGCGCTGTCGTCGAACCATGTGACTGGGGATTGCCCATGCTCCCGGATGTTGACGATGATGGCGCGCTTGCGGTGTTGACTGTGGGCTGTGTGGAAGGGACCGTCGAGGGCGGACAGGCGAAGGCGGCAATACAACTCACCGAGTTCTGGTCGTTCTCAAAGCCTGTCATCTTCGAGGTTAGCAACTTGAACCTTTGGCCGATTCAACAGAGTTATGACCGCGTACCTGCCGTCGCCATCAAGCGCTGCTGCTTAGGCTGACGGGGACTCTGGGGTTCCTTTTCTCCAGATGGGCTGCGTCGCTTGAACATTGCGCACCACTTTGTCATGTGGAGTTTGAATTTGCGCCGAAGAGATGGCATCTTAGGCGAAAGCCACGGCGTCAAAACGGTACTGGTGCAGCGCACCAACGCGCGGGTCCCGGTCGGGGGAGTTGGGAGAGTGTGCAATCGTATCAAAGCGCCGAGTAATAACGAGCAGAGCTGCCGGCCCGTCTCATGCGGGGGCACCTGAAGCCCAACCAACCCTGCAGTCCGAATCTTCTTCAGGTCAACCAAGCATTCGCGGTGCTGCTTGCTGCTCGCTGACGTGCATCTGGTCGTTCAAAGACTCGGCGTCCCGCCTGCCTGTTTGCATGCCGCACCGGGCGGTAGTGGGGGATGACCAGAATAGTCGGAGTCCAATGCGGTTGGGCTGGATCAGCGGATGCAGGAGAGAGATCGCATACGGTATTCCGCTGTCGAAGGGAGAGAAGCTCGAAATAATAGTACGAAGGATTGTGTGGATATCAGACGCCTCGTTGTATCCATCAGGGACCGCCGGAGGGACGAGCGTGAGCGAGCGCTCTCAAACTGTTGGGATGGTAAAGGGAACGGACATTGAGATGGGTGGTTGAACGGGGTCACAATCGGGTCGATGAGGCTCTGGGAACATCACTCCATTGGCCGGGAGGCTGTCACATGGAAGGTGCTGTCGTGACCCAAAAGGCGCAAAAAGGACCGCACTTCTCCAATTGCTCGGGCAGGACCGCCGGGCTTTCTCTGTGCTGAAGGAAAGCACGGTGGACTGGCCGGGACTGGCTAGCCTGCGCCTGCCTGCCAGATGCGTGAACCTGTCGTGACGGGCTGTTTGCAGCTCTGCCAGGTGATTGTTGGGGCTGGCCGCCTGCAGCAGCCTGCTGAGGGGTTGCGCAGTGGCAGCTCATTGGAAGCCACGAGGCACCCGTAGTAGGAGGGGCCGGTTCCAGTAAACCGTCGCTCAACGCATCAGGGTTTGAGACGCTAAAATGAGGGTTATTTTTCGCAAACATTCACCGATTCAAACGTTGGAAAATCGGCCAACCATCAAAATACCGTCAGATTACAGTTCAACCACCTGGAACCGCTCTAAAGCTGGTCCGTTCGCGCCTTGGCACGCGGTGTAATTTACGATCCGTTGAGCGACGGTTTACTGGAATCCCCCCCTCCTAATACGGACACTGCCTCAAACGTCATGTGGCACCCATTGTTCTTCGGAGTCTAAGAAAACGCCTTGGGGCAGGCGGTTGGTAGCGTTCAGCGACATGCCCAGTCACATCATTTTCTAAAGTAAATAAAAGGAAAAAGTGTACCATTGATGTTGAGGCAACTGGAAGAACAAAGTGTCTCCTTACATTTCTGACAGTTGTTAACAGCTCCTGAGAGCATGGTTCTGTTTGTTTGTAGGTCGCAAAATCCATGTCAAGTTGTCAACGGAAGCGGTCTGGCGGGAATCGCCAGTGGGCCTGAACGAGACAAGCATTTGCCAAGACCCAGGCTGTTGTGGGGCATCAAAGTGGGGCACTTGAAGTGTGTCAGATGAATCCAATACCTTACTGTGTACAGTAGGTAGACGTTGACCTGGCCCCTGGTGGCATCAGAAATCCCAGGTTGCTGCATCAGAAACCGGGGCACCTGTCCAAGTGTCAGGCAAAAGGCATCGTGGTCAGCACGTGGCTACCGGTAACCAGTCTTCTTGTGAGGGTGGGAAATTTGCAGGGACGGAGAGCAGGGGGGGGGGGGGGATGCCAAGACGAGGGCTCTTGCCAAGAGATAACGCACTTCGGGGCTCGGAGAACCATGAGTTTGAGGGCTTGGTGCTGCTGGGGTTTGCTGATAGCAGTTGGATTCCACTCGCGAGCTGAGCAACGGAGCAGAACAAGGGAGAGAGAGGGACTTTGGTTTGTCTTGAGTGCCGGTTCGAGTAGGTAGTCGTTTGGGCGGTCTGAAGGCGCAAAGTGAGAGGGTCGTGGCCCAGGTGACAGGGCTGCATGCGAGTCGCGACCACAGCTCACACTTGGAAAAAGATTGGCAAACGAACTCAACATTGTTGATTATGGCCCAAGACAACACGATACAGCATCCTGTAACTTCTCACCAAGCCTCCGGGTGCCAGGGAATAATAAGAGCATGTCATGAGAAGCTGGCTGTTGTCGACTTGTTGAGTCCATCGAGGAGACGGGAGCTAGAGAACGCATTGGAGCTTTATCTTATCGGCGCATCCAATCGACAAGTCATGATTGGTTGGAAGCTGCCTCCACCAACAGGGCAGCTCCAAAATCCCCTGACAGACAGGCCTGCCTGCCCGTCACTTCGTCTTCAATCCTCATCTGCCCGGTGATCCGACACCGACCGCATTTGAAGTGTCTGATGCTTGCGATTACACAAAAGAACTTGCATGCATATGCGAAGAAAGCACGCTACCGAGATCGATAATGTGAACGGCAGATTACCGAGTTCCCGGGCCCGTTGTTGGCACGATGGTTGTTGGATGGCTGCATCTTCCTTCACCTGTCGCGCGGCCTGCCCCCCACTGAACGGTTCGCGGCTCAGACCCTTATCAGTGGGCCGCCCGACTTGGTGGTGTTGACCCCCGGCCAGGCAAGAAAACCGCCCGGAAGGGGATCACATTTCGGCTTGATACTGCGCAATGGTCTTATCAGCATGCAGCATGGGCTGAACGAGGAGAGCTTGCCGAAGCTGCCTCCCTGGCGCTGCCGGCGTATATGAGTTTGCCGATCCCACACAAGTCGGGACGAGGCTTTTCAGATCTGCAGCTCTTCTCTCGGTTCTGGATTAGACGCATCAAAAAAGCATCGGCGCTGTTGCTTTTGGCCGTCTTCTGCCGCCTTCTCGAAGCTCATCCCGATCCTCACCATGTCCGCCGGACCCCTAAGCCAGTATGCCGGCGTCACGGGCGTTGCCGACACCGGCGGTGACTCGCTGACCGACGACCTCAACGTCTACTACTCGGTAAGGAGCAAGAAGGAGTTTGCCCTCAGTCTCTTCCACTAACACAACTCCACAGTCCGGCGACTTCGCATGGATCATGACCTCCTCCGCCCTCGTCTTGCTCATGGTGCCGGGCGTCGGCTTCTTCTACAGCGGCCTGGCGCGCCGCAAGTCCGCCCTGGCGCTGATATGGCTGTCCTTGATATCGATAGCCGTCGTCGGCTTCCAGTGGTTCTTTTGGGGCTACTCGCTCACCTTCTCCCACACGGGCAGCGCCTACATTGGTGACCTCACCAACTTTGGCTTGATGAAGGTGTTGGGCCAGCCCAGCGTCGGCAGCACCAAGGTCCCCGACCTGCTCTTCTGCCTCTACCAGGGAATGTTTGCCGCCATCACGTCAGTACCCTCCTCTCCAACCGTTTGTCACTTCTTCTCCTGACATCCCCCAGCCCCGCCCTCGCCATCGGCGCCGCCGCTGACCGCGGCCGCATGCTTCCCTGCATCGTCTTCATGTTCATCTGGGCGACCCTCGTCTACGACCCGATCGCCTACTGGACCTGGAACGCCAACGGCTGGTCCTTCAAGATGGGCGGCCTCGACTTCGCGGGCGGCACCCCCGTCCACATCAGCTCGGGCGCCGCGGCCCTGGCCTACTCGCTCATGCTCGGCAAGCGCACGGGCTACACCAAGGTCAACGGCCTCCCCTACCGCCCGCACAACGTCACGCACGTCGTGCTCGGCACCGTCTTCCTCTGGGTCGGCTGGTTCGGCTTCAACGGCGGCAGCGCCCTCGGCGCCAACATGCGCGCCGTCATGGCATGCATCGTGACGCACATCGCCGCATGTGTGGGTGGCTTCACCTGGTGCCTGCTCGACTACCGGCTTGAGAGGAAGTGGAGCACCGTCGGCTTCTGCAGCGGCGCCATCGCCGGCCTGGTCGCCATCACCCCCGCCGCGGGGTACGTCCCGCCCTGGTCGGCCGTCGTGTTTGGTGTGGTGGGCGGTCTTGTGTGCAACTTTGCCACCAAGCTCAAGTTTGTCCTGGGCGTTGATGACGCGCTGGATATCTTTGCCGAGCACGGCGTGGGGGGTATCGTCGGGAACCTGATGACGGGCCTATTTGCTGCGTAAGTTGCTGCACCCCTACACGAACAACATCCACGCTGACTTCTTTAGGGACTACATCGCCCACCTCGACGGCTTCAGCGTCATCCCCGGCGGTTGGGTCAACCACAACTACGTCCAGCTCGGCTACCAGCTGGCCGACAGCGTCGCCGGCTTCTCGTACTCGTTCGTCATGACCTGCGTCATCCTGTTCCTGATGAACCTCATCCCGGGCCTGTCGCTGCGCGTCACCGCCGAGGAGGAGGAGATTGGTCTCGACGATAGCCAGCTGGGCGAGTTTGCGTATGATTATGTCGAGATTACGCGCCATATCGACGGCGGTGCGTACACTGGCATGTCGAGCCCGAGTCATAGCATCAAGGGGCATGTTCCGGAGAAGACGGTTTGAGAAGAGGGATGGTTTTCGGACGTGGCGGTTGAAGGTTGGGCAGTGTGTTTTGTTTGGCTCTAATTGTGATACCTCTCATGTTAGATAGCGGATGTTAATGAGTTCATCTGGCATCTTTGCCTGGCATTCTTCGATCGCCTTGAGTGGACTGGGGAAGATGGCAACTCAATGTATCATGGGAACGAGACTCGCTACTCAACCCGCTGGTAAACTCCCAATCAAGGAACAGCTTAACCGGGCATCAGATTGATCACTTGACGTCAAAAAGGGGTCATTCCTCGAGCTGGAGGGGTCACGGGCAAAAGGATTGGGAACTGTGAGGCTCGAACTCACGACCTCAGGATATCCCGATCTTTGATCGGATCATAACGAGTATGAGACCTGCGCGCTAGCCAACTGCGCCAAGCTCCCGGAGTCCATGACGATTTGGTTAAATTTTGCTTCTATGATGGGGATTCCCGATCCCATTCCAGCGCCAAGGCCAATGACATCACCACCGAACTTGCTTCCATCGCAAGCAACGAACAAGAACAGAAAAAGTGATACAAAGGCAAGCGGCATGAGAAACGTCATGACCGACTGGAACCCGGCGTTTTCAATCCCTGGTGGTATTTCAGGCTCCATCTTCCCCACCCCTGCATGTTCGTCGCATCAACTGCACATCCCTTTTCCCAAAAGAGCAGTCAGACTTCAACTCTCAGATCGACTCTCCACAATCGAGGACTCGCATAACATTCCCAACTCGGAAACCAGTCAACACTATGGACTCAGCAGGCGCAAAGTCAACCATGTCGAATGACATGAGGGAGCTCAGCGAGGGCAAGGAGAGGATCACCAGCGAGATCCGCGGGCACAAGGCCAATCTTGCGAACCCAAGTGAGTCCACCCCTACATTCAAAGAAGAGTACCAAGTTGTGTTAATAGATGCCCCATTCAGATACCAGCGAGGAATCCAAGGAAAACAGCAAGGAGGTGCTGAAGGAGCTTGGAGGAGATGATACCATCGAAGCACACCGCAACAAGCCCATTAGCAAGAACGCCGCTGAGAACCTGTACGGCAGCCGCGCTGCGGCCGGTTAAAGGGGTAGATGAGTCGGTCAGCTAAGAGGTTGGGTTTTGAGATTGTGGTCATCTTGCGTTGAGCTGGACGGAGGGATAATTACCCGAGGTTTGCAGTCTTCGTTCATGTCATCGTATGCAGCAATGCAGGATCTTGAGATGGAGTTTCTAATTCTGAGATATGGCTTTTTTCTTTTTCTTTTCTCTCTTTTTTTTGTTTTTCTTTTTTGTTTTTGACAGAAAGTAAACGACACCCATCAAAACCATGGCACTTGTCTCGTCCACAACCATAATACAGCCCAATCCTCCTTGCCACTCACTCACTGGTACGAAGTACCTACTAATCCTGCAGCCACTGCCTGAACCACGCGACCGCCGCATCCTTGGCCCGCACCATGGCCTCCCTCTCCCCCTTCTTCTTCTCATCACCCCTAACCAACCCGCCGTGCTCCACCCCAGGGAAATGCTGATACGCAAACGGCACGCCCTTCTTCTGCAGCGTGGCAAACGTAAATGCCTTCAGCTCCGGCGTGTACACGAAATCTCGCTCGGGCGCAAGCACCTGCACCGGCACCCGCTCCGCAATCCCCTCAATGTCCCCCTCAGTCAGCAAGCTGGGATGCACCATCGAGATGCAGTCCACCAGCCCCTTCCCCTCCCCGGACGCATTAAACTCCCCGGCAGCAAGCCTCGCGACAGCCCACCCGCCATAGCAGAACCCAATCGCCCCGACCTTGTCATGCTTCTCCCTCAGGACTTTGGCAAACGCCAAGATCTCAGGCTCGCGCACCTCGCGCGCCTGGCGCGCCTTGAACCCCGCCAGGTCGATCTTCTCCCAGCGGCCGGCGAGCACGTCGTCGATGGGGATGACCTCGTCGCCGAAAAAGTTGGGCAGGTACACCGTCACGTTGGCCTCGCGCGCGTAGGCGTCGGCCAGCAGGCGGTTGTTGGTGAAGGTCCAGCCGAGCATGTCGTGCACCATCAGGACGGCGTTATTACTGGAGGTTGCGTTGTTGGAGGGGGGTTTGGCGATGTAGACTTTGATGTTGGGTGCTTCGGGGAGGGCGGTCTCGGTGCCGGTGGGCGTGCCGGACCAGAGGGAGGAGCGGAGGCAGCAGGATGGGATGGGTTCGGCGGCCATGTTGGGAGTTGGGGATGTGATTGGCGTTGGTTATCTTTTGAGGCTTGGATCCGATCTGTTTAATGATGCCAGTGAGCTAACTAACTTGGTGATGTCGAGATGCTTGGCAGTCGTGGAAGACGAGCCAATTTGTACTCCGGGCCTACTGCCATGGTTCCCGGCGGCAGAAATCCTCATCAGCGTGCCATACCACCGATGCATCCGGAATTAAGCGGCGATTGCATGTCTTATGATCCGAGTCGAGAATCCGAGGGGGCCTGTTGTCGTAACAGTCGGTGGCACTTCATGCCGACAACCATGATGTGTCGGCGACACTTCGCCCCGACCGCCGACACGGTACTCCGTAGCAGGCCGTTCACCACGATCCTCTCATCAGCGGCGGGCCGGAAGTGGCAGGCGGAATGCCATGACGAGGTAAGACAGCCAACCGCTGAAAGGCTGCATCGGAACAAGACGGGCGGATCGTTTGCGAAGGAATTGTTGAAGAAAATGACGCATCATGGAATACGCGAGAAAAACGAGCTCGTTGCACTTCGGAACTGGAAGAGAGTCTCCCAAGTCCCGTCCCAGATGGAACCGGACTCCCGTCGCCCAGCGGTGGGCGGCAACCATGGATTTCACTAATCCGGCATCGAGAAACTGCAGTCGCTATAGGAAACAGATGGGCGTGCCGCCTAGGCAATGCCCCAATGAGCAGGAGAAAAGCCAACGCATGTCGCCCTTCACGTCTGACGCGCCCGCAAACGCCAATCAACCGACCGCCGCAAAACTTCTTCCCCATGACGCCACTCAGGCGGCGTTCACAGTGAAAAAGAGAGGAAACATCAAAAATTACGATTCCGACGGCCCCGAAGGACAATCGAGAGTGACGGGCTCCACCGATGTGCAATGGCAGGCTATCACTCTGGTGCCCCTGCTTCTTGATCCAGGTGCACCCAATCAAGGTAAGTATGAAGAAGAAAAAGAGAAGAGGAGGAAGTTTGGGCGGCCGGGTGGCGCTTAAGTAGGCGAATCTAGGTGGTCTGTGCACGCCTGCAATTGCAGTTTATCGCACGTGACTTTGCAGTGGGTCTTCTTTGGTGCCTGGCATTTGGCAGTCGTTGCCAGGTGTCAGAACTTTCGAGTTTCGACCTTCAACTTTCTGGGTTTCATTCACTCGGTTCCTTTTGTTGCTTCTTCGACGCTTTTGAGCACGCACAAAGACACTGGATCATTCGAAGCAACAATTCTCTCCTAGCAATGGCAGCCTGTGACTCCGGAAATCCAGACAAGAACTTGTCCGCGTCATCTCTCCAGTCCCCACGCCCAAGTCAGACTGTCAGAGTGTCAGCCACACACACAACTGCTGATTAGGTCTGCCGCCCCTTTGCCATCTCGCCAATCCCCCCAGATTCCATGTCAACATCCAGCAGGCCCCTGCCGAAGAACCTCATCATGTGCACCTTGCACCGCATCCCGTTACAGACGTAGAATCCATCTCCAACTTTGGGCCTCAGAAACGGCTTGACCAATGCCATCCAGCTATCTTGCTTCTCGAACGCGAATCTTGCGGTCTCGACAATGTTCCAGCCTGGAACCCTGGGGGGCCAGGTCCCATACGCCCTTGCAACTACACTCCAGCATAAAATCGCAAACCACGGCTTATCTTCTCCGGGAAATGAAGACCACTCTCCCCATGAGACCACGAAGATCCTTTACGGCGGAGAGGTCTGGAGAATGATGACCCCATGGAGAGACACTCTGTCGGCCGGCCAGTTCGTGTTCTCTCTGTATCCAAAGCGCCGACTCACCAGCTCCATGCCCGGGACACGCGTCATGGGCGGAGCGTAGATCTGCATGCCGCTGTTGTCGGCTTGCAGAACCTGGGGGAAGGCGGCGTATTTTGGCGCAGGGATTGTTCCCTGAGACGCTCCGTATGGTAGCTTGATCCTTATTCCCAGGGAGAATTCCTGCGGTCCAACGAGAGGGAGCAAGCGGGTTTGGCGTGGCTCGGGGGGATCGAAGTATATCCGGACGACCTTGAAGTATGCCATCGAAAGGTTAAGTTTCCCAACTGCGCACTCTCCACGTTAGTCGAATACTGGCTGACCGATGTGTGTCACAGGCAGGTGTCATTTGCATTTCGTGCGACTCACAAGAGACGGGTCGTCCCATTGCTGGGTGGTCCATGTCCATGGGCGTGATCCGTTCGAGAACATGCCCATGTATCCGCTTGAAGACCATCCTGTTTTCATCGACGGCCTCGAGAAGGATTGCTGGGTGACTCATGTAGTCGTCCCGGTATGCGCAGTCCAGAATCCCGACAAACCAGCTGGCACCGGAATATCCGTAATCCAAAGGGCAGAGGCACAGCCCTATTTCGAGCATTTTTGGCGACGGCGAGAGCTCGGGTTCCACGGCAGGCGCACCCGGCCAGAGCGGATGATGCGACGCGGGCAGTTGAATGACGGAGCGCGTGGGCTCGAAACACGCGGGCGAGTCCGCGAGAAGGGGGGCAGATCTCCAGTCTGGAGGGCCTTGGCCACTAAGGTTCCTCTCAAAGGCAAGGATCGACTGGTCGTTAGACACCCTGAGGATCTCTTGTTGCAGCCGGAAGAAGGCCCGGCGCCCTTCACCGTACAGCATGGGCATGTTGACGCCGAAGAGGCCCAGCAGTGAGTAGGCTTCGTCCTCGAGCCGGGTGGTGCGTCGGCGGGCCGCCCACGACATCCTCTCTGCGATGCTAAAACGCCGCAGGGCACTTGACAGCTGCTGGGCCGCCTCTTCATCAATGAGTTGGTACGTACGATTGCCTCTCTGGGCTTGGTTCAACTCTGCTGACTCCGTTTCGGGGGCCCAGGCGGCCGTGGTCAAGCTGTCGTCTATAAAAGGTTCTCCCGGGCAATGGTACCAGCGCAGAAGGGAGACGGGTATATCGGTCGTCTTGCTGATAATCCCAGCGATGTCTTCCAGGGTCTCGGGATTGTCGACACTGGTTTGCCGCCTGCCGATCAACGACCAGTTGTAATCGTAAAAGCAGACGTTCCGGGGAGCAATGAGTTCCTGCAGCGTCCAGCCACGCATGAACCAGCGGCTCTCTTCCAAGGTAGCCACGCCCTCCCGGTCAGGGGCGTTGATGTCAGTCAGGTAAGCGTAGCAACGGCGAGACTTGAGGTACCACTGGAACATGGAGTTAATGGCTTCCGACAGCTCGGCGCTGCTGCTCTTGTCGATGCAACACGTGTCGATCCAGATGTAGCCGTACCCATCACGGCGGGCCTGTTCGCAGCTCCCCTGGACTTTGGACTGCGATTAGGACGATGGAGGGAGGGAACTGGCACCAGACAGGCCGCAGGCGTTTCCCCTCTCCCTTCTGGTGTCAAGTAACGAAGCCCGAGTCAGCCTGGGCAGGCTCCCAATTCAGACCTGCATGGTGCGCCAACTGCATAATACCTGGTATCCAATCAGCACGGCAAACCAGCTTGCCGTCCATCTTGATACCTCCCAACTTAGGACAATCTACCTCAGCTTCGCAGTGAGAATGGGTGGTCTCTCACTGCCTGGTGGGCAGAACCTTAACTTGAGTTGGACTACCTGGTAGGCATTGGAGCAGTTCGCTTCCAGCATGAACGAACTTTGCTTGCCACTGAGTTTCAGACTTTCAGGCTCGGAACTTCACGCTACAAGCATGCGAATTCCATGTCTATATGTATCTGTACCTATTTGCGAACCGGTATTGAGTTCGAACGTACAATTCCCCTGCATGGCCTTCTCTTACTGTCAAACAAGTTGGGAACGAGCTCAGACTTGCCGCGGGACTCGACTGCCAGATGAATAGGGCGAAAGGTTGCAGTGGTCGTATCAACGGTATCATCAAGCTTCGGCGATTCCCGAGGGCTTAGATAATTCGGTAACTCATAGTGCGCCCCCGAAATGTCCTTTCAACGCTCATCGATAACTTGAGAAGCATATGGGTGGCTGTGAGACATCAGACGCGGGCCGAAGTGACTAGTCGGGTAATGCAGGAGTCGACGCATCCGAGTCGTCGGAATTCTCAGGGTCAAGCCTGCCGCAGCCCTTCTCATCGTGGTCAGCACCGCGAGCAGATACAAATAAATAGCGCCCAAATACTTGTGTCCACTCATTCCTCCAAATTGGAATCCATCCACGACGGAGAGCCTCAATTCCACAAAGTCACGGAAACAACAACCGGAAGCCGAACAGCAGCCAGCATGACGACCCCGCAGAGACTCGAGACGGTCCGCCGCCTGCAAACCGCCATGGCAGCCGCCTACTGCGGGCTGAGCGCATGGTAAGAATTCGGCTCCGAGCCCATCCCATCTGCACTTCAGTCACCGCTGCTCAAGAATTATTGAAGACGCTGATCTCAAACCAGGTGCCTCTTCCACCCCTCCTCCGTCATCGCCCTCGGCTTCACCCCAAAGTACGTCGCCATGTCCAACGAGACGACGTACTTGTTCGTGCGGTGCTGGGGCGCGCAGGCCATGACGTGCGGGCTGGTGTTGGGCACGTCGCAGATGACGGCGTTTAGCTTCAAGGTGTTTGGGCTGGCCATGATCCCTTACATTGTCGGGTTCAATTTCTGGTTCAGCGGGATCGGGCCGGGAAAGGGGGTGGTGACAAAGTGGATGTGGTTGGACTTTATCGGGAATGTGTTCTTCATGGTCGGGTCGTTATGGTGTGCGAAGGTGTTGGGGGAGGAGGAGCGCAAGAAGCTCGAGGGGAAGCGATGAGCTGAGGAGAGTGGAGACACTGGGAGGAGATGAGGATCATATGTAAAGGAGCCGCTGCTGGTGGACTTGAGTTCGGTTTCTGTTGTTGTCCATCGTCAATTGACGACTTGTATCAGTCTCTCGAGGCTCATGATGGCTTTTTGGCAAGTCGGAATGAAAAGCCTGATCTTTTCAGGTTCACAGGCGAGATCCCCACCCAACGGCCTGCGCCCCCCACTCTACATGACCCAAGCTCCATTCTCCAGCGATCCACTTCCTCCAAAGCTTGAACCCCGCACACCACATGATCAGCCGACAACATCTGAGGTCGGTTGTTGGATTTTTACCTCTGTGTTACGCGCCGGAGCCGCCGACTGCCGTCTCTTTCGTGACCGCTCTTTCCCTCGAGGCGGCGAGGCCACGATGGCTGGACCGCTAGCACGATATAAGGCTGGCGGTGGCCGGCAGGCGCGGGGCGTTGGCGCTCCACGTCACAGCCCAGAACGCTAGCGGGCCCATCGCATTGCGACAGCTACCCCCCTGCCCGGTGTCGCATCGATATTGCCCTGCGATAGCCAGAGATAAAACTTTCGGATCCTGCGCCGACTACGAGTGTGGTTGATCTGGTCTTTGCAGAGCTACCGGAACAAGAGAGCGCCCTTCTCCTGAACACAACCGTTATCGCGCTGCTCCGAGTCGACAGCCCAGCTGCTGCCATGGCCGAGCCGAACAACACGCCAATGCCCCCGAGCACCCCGGTGCCGGCATCGACTCCGCGGTCGTCCTCCCCAGCGCCGGCCGTGCCGGGTCTGACACAGACAGTTGCGTCGAATGTCTCTTCAGCGACGGGCGCCGCCCCGAGGCGGCCCATCGTCCTCCACATCGGCGACCCGGTCAAGTACAACCCGACGACATACGCGCGGTTCAGCAGCGACTTCGAAGTCATCCGGCCGAGCACACCAGAGCGCGAGCGCGGCGAGTTCATACGGGCACTCAAGGAGCGACGTTGGGGCGACTTCAGCGCCATCTTCCGGCCGTTCTGGGGCTCCGGCGGCGAGATGGGGAAATGGGACGCCGAGCTGATCGACCTGCTGCCGGACTCTGTCCGAGTGTTTGCCAGCGCGGGCGCGGGCTTCGACTGGGCTGATACCAAGCTGTTGGGCGAGAGGGGTGAGTCCACCTCCAACTCGACACGGGATGGCAAGTTTTCTGACCGGACTAGGCATCATCTACTGCAACTCAGGCCTCGCCGCCGCTGAAGCCGTCGCCGATTTCGCCGTAGCCATGATCATCTCCACCTTCCGGCACCTCCCCTGGTGCATGAACGCCGCGACCTTCTCTGCCCACTCCCCCTCCCCCGACGCCCTCGCCCACGGAGCCTTCCGAACCTGCCACACCCACGCGACCGCCGTAAGCCACAATCCGCGCGGCCACACTTTAGGTCTGATCGGCTTCGGCAACATCGGCCAGCAAATCGCCGCCAAGCTGGGCAACCCGGCCTTCGGCATGCGCATCGCCTACCACGACGTAATCCGCAAACCCGCCGAGATCGAGTCCTCCCTCTACGCCACCTTCCACCCAACCCTGGCCTCCCTACTCCAGTCGTCCGACTGCGTCGTCCTCTGCACCCCGGCCTCGCCAGACGGCAAACCCCTCATCACGGCCTCGACGCTCTCCCACTTCCGCCGCGGCACGCGCTTCGTCAACGTCGCGCGCGGCTCGCTCGTTGATGAGGATGCTTTGGCGGATGCACTGGAGGAAGGGATTGTCAGCGCGGCGGCGCTGGATGTGCATGCTGACGAGCCGAGGGTGAGTCCCCGGCTGGTGAGGATGGCGACGCAGGTTGCGCTGCCTGGAAGTGAGGGAGGGTTGCCGGGTCCCGGGAGGGTTATGTTGACGTGCCATAATGCGGGCGGGACGGTGGAGACGCATATTGGGTTTGAGGAGCTGAGTATGAGGAATATTACTGGGGTGTTGAAGGGGGACGGACCGGTGACGGCGGTGAATCTGGAGTATTTGAGGCGGAGGTGAAGGTGAGGGGAGGGAGGGGGTGAGGGTAAGGGTATGGGTACTATGGGACGGATATAGATCTCGCGGCGATTTTCGTTTGGGACTGGATGGCATTCAGATAGATTTGAAAGGTTTTGAGAGCAAGCGGTCTAGTTTCTGTGGTGGTTGAGTTCTGATAGACATACAAATGAAATGGCCTTAAACCCGGAGATTGTCACAACCCGACATCAGGTGGTGAGCCCATCTTAAGCTCAGATAATTCCAAGGATAAAACATTGTGGCCAGAGGTTCACACTCTTACTTAGCAAAGGGCCGAGAGAAACTCAGAATTTCCATGATGAAATACATGAGCCGTGAGTTCCTTACGCTCAGGGCCGCGGGAGGGAGTTGGCTGCAGGGTTCAGGGGCAGGATGAGTCTGGAGCGGCACATCCAAGGAGCACGAGATTGTTCTTGTCCTCGGATCGAGGATAGCATGGAATTGTGAGCTTCATGTACGTTGTATGTGTCCGCCAACCGCTCTCCCGTCCGAAATTTTGTTCATGAATTGGTATATCTTCATCCGCTACATAAAACACATCCCAAGAATGGCATCCTCCCGCAGCCGATGGAGATAGATGCTCAAGGAAAACCGCTTGCCAATGTAAAAAGCAAGATAGTAGAGTAAAACCCAAACATTACGTCAAAACGCATCCCAACCGCCGCCCGTCTATTTCCCCGCCCACCGCTGCATACCCCAGAAACCCGCGCATTCATGCTCCTCATCTTTGCGTCGTATCAGCCATCTCAGCAGGATTCGACTGATGCCCAGCCGGCACGGCCGACGTATCCAGCTCTGACACCGGCTGCTGCTGCGGAGGGTACGGGGCCGGATATCCCCCATACCCACCAGGCGGAGGCGGCGTCTGCCCATAATGCTGCTGATCCGCCGGCTTGGCCGGGTCGTAGTACGACGTCCGCGGGTCGTATGCCCCCGCCATTGGAGGCGCGAGGCCTGGCTGGTAGGCGGCGGCGTCGGGCGCGAGGGTGCTCGGGTTCGGGCTGAAGTAGCCGGTTTGTGTGGGTTGAGGGGAGGCGGTTGAGGCCGGGTAGGTGCTGTGCTGCATGGGGCTGCCGCCGCTGCCGTGGTAGCCTGTGTCGCCGGGCGCGACGGCGCTGTAGGCCGTGCCGGCGCCTGGGGTGTTGTTCTTGTGCTTGCGGGAGCGGATGATGAAGAAGGCGATGGCGCCTGCGATCAGGGCGATGCCGCCTACCCCGCCGACTACGCCGCCGACGATGGCGCCGGTGTTGCTGCTTCCGCCGGTGGATGCAGGCGGGTCGGTGGTTGTTTGCGCAGGCGCGGTGGGGTTGGTGGATGTTCCGGTTGTCCTGGAGGAGGAGCTGGAAGTGGTCAAAGTGCCGTCGATGACGGATTGCGGCGCGGAGAGCATGGTGTAGACGGTGCGCTCAGTGTAGCAGCGGAACATGGACTTGACTGTGGAGCCGGGCCACAGATAGGTAACGCACTCGCCAACAGAGGAGGTCATGCTGGGGGTTGTTAGCGGACTCGAGGCTTCCTAGCGCGGCATTGACTTCGTCACTCACCAGCACCCTGTCTTGGTGCCCACACTCGAGCATGCGCCGGCCTTGACGGCATTGTAGTCGAGGCATACTGTGAAGAAGGGATTTTCCCCTTTAGAAGAGGTGCAGCCGACGACTTGGTCCGTGTTCGTCGCGCAGGAGGACGATGCGTCGCAAGTGAAGGGCTCAGCTGCTCGGAGATTGAGGTTAGCAGGTGTCCCAGGAAGGCGCAAAGCGAAGCGAGAGAGATTGAGACGCACAATCGTCACCGGCGATCCAGCCGCATGTTGTCGCGTCCACCCAGATGTTACTTGTGGTGCCCTGTCTCCTCAATTTCATGTACGCCTGCCTCCTCCGGACCAGCTCAATCGAAGGGCCATCGGTTGGTCGCGGTGTCCATCCATTCGCGCCGTCGTGCGCCGATGCCTGCGTTTGCCTCGGCAGCATCAAGGCTGGTTGTCCTCCACGATAGTCAAGGGGTTGTCCGAGTGCCCAGTCGGCACTCGCAAGATGGGCCGATGCGGCCAGGAGCCATAGTTGAGACGACCACATGGCGGCTGGCGTGCTGGGCCTGATGAGCTCACACGAGGCACCCGCAAGTGTGCGTTGAGAGTGAGCTGGAGTCGTCGAAGTCCCCGACGGGATCAGATCGTCATGGGCGTGCGACTGGACAGTATCGTGGGACGGTCGTCAATGGGGAGCAATTGGAAGTGAAGTTTCTGTTTTCCTCGCGGCGCAAGGTCGAGCAAAACTGCAAAAGATGAAGAGAAAAGTGACTGGGGGTTGGACCGCCCGCTTGGGAGCCCATCCCATCGTGGCTAAGCATGCCCAAGGAGCTGACCGGGGCTGGGGTGTGGGAGCAGGGGGTCCCAGGACCCTTCACCCTCTCACATTCTGATTCGACCTCGCAGCGAATGGAATCAACCATGTCGAGGGAATCCCGACCTTGGCGCATCCAGCCTCACCGCGCCCAGCGCCTCACTTCGAGGTTGTGACGTGCGGAGCATGGCGATTCGGGCTCAGAGACGAAGGGTGAGTGCTTCTTGCGGCCGATTTGCAGCGCGCCAGAGACGCGGTGCGAGGCAAGAGCCGCACAATATCGGAGAGAGACATTGGGAGCCGTTTCACTCGGGTGTAACGGTTGAATCCTGGTGGCCCTGAGCCATTTCGCATGCATGAGATGTCCCATGTGGGGATTGTGTGCTGTGAGGATGAATGCCCCTCTCCACAAAAATAGAACGGGAGGCTGCCGCGTTGCTGACCAGGTGATTGGCTTAATCCTCGCTTGGATCTGTCCCGGCAGCCACTGAGCGTGGTGGATTCTTCAGCCCAGTGGAGCAGCATCTCCTCCACCAATTGAACGCGGCGGGAAGCCCCGATAAGTGCATGACAGGACCTCGTGGTGGCTGCCTAAATCGTCGGGCCAAGGATCGTGGCGCGCTTGATCGGACAAGGCTGCTCGCCAGTCTCACACTTTCCGTCATCCGATCTGCATTGCTGGGCAGCTGGCAGTCTTGGCGTGCTGATAAACTCGAGTTCGCATCATCGAACAACTTTGAATGGTAGGACGAAGGAGGTTGGACAATGGACATGAAGACATTCGCTTTCGACCTTGAGATCCGCAATTTTCCCAAGGCTGACCCACAGATGCGGGGGAAATTGAAGCTCCTCGCTTGCTGGCCAATGAGAAGAAGCGCGCAAAGTTCCCTGGATTTTGCGCCGGGAAGCTTGCCCTACCAGGCAATGGAGTCAGCTGCCAAACTCAACTTCAACTCGAACTCACAACATCACCAACAAAGTTGTTGCGATGCAACCCCCTCTCTGTGAAGGATTGAGCGGGCGAGTGCTCGCTCGAGGTCAGTCACTTGTTGGCCCAAAGACCACAAGGTCCCCATATACACTTCGTCCCTGGCGGGCCGTGATCGAGACTTTGAGACGTGGAGGATCAGACGGCCGATGTCGGAAAATGCAGAAGGAACCCTAACCCACGCCTTCATCTCCACGACGAAACTTTTCGGCTGTGCAACCGCAAATTTACGCAACATGATGGAGCTGAAGTGACGCTCTTACCATTCATTCATAACCCATCTGCTCGGTGTTGAGAAAACAAATAGCATTCGATTGGCGTTTTGGACTGACGGAAGCCACTTCATTCCACCACTCGCCCGAACGACAACCACCACTTCACAGAGCACACGACTCATTCTCACCATGGCGGACCCATGTCGGATCGTGGTCATGGCGAGCGGCAATGGCTCCAACTTTCAAGCTCTCATCGACGCTGTTGCCGTCGGCCGGATCCCCGACTCCAAGATTATCCGTCTCATCGTCAACCGGGGGAAGGCGTACGCGACCACCCGGGCAGACAAGGCCGGCATCCCGTGGGAGTACTTCAACCTGATCTCGCACGGCTTCCAGGAGAAGGGCGAGAAGGACCCGCTCAAGGTGCAAGAAGCGCGGGACAGGTACGACGCGGCATTGGCCCAGAAGCTGCTGCAGGGCGACTTCAAGCCCGATCTCGTGGTCCTTGCGGGGTGGATGTATGTGTTCGGGAAGGCCTTCCTCGACCCGATCGATGCGGCGGGCATCAAGATTATCAACCTGCATCCCGCGTTGCCAGGTACGGTTTTCTTCTCTTCTTTCGACTTGCTTTGACTGACCTTCCCAAGGCAAATACGACGGAGCCGGGGCCATCGAGCGCGCCTTTGAGGACTTCGAAGCAGGCAAGCTCGAGAACAACAAGACGGGTATCATGGTGCACTATGTCATTGACAAGGTCGACCGAGGCGAGCCGATCCTGGTCAAGGAGATTGAGTGCCGCGAGGGCGAAGATTTGCACCAGCTCGAGGAGAGGATACATTCCCATGAGCACGAGTTGATTGTCGAGGCTACCGCCAAGGTGGCCAGGGAGATTGCTGCCCGGAAGAGCAGCCCACAATAAACACGGTGTTTCTCAGGGTTGCAAGTCCCGTCGAGCATTTCATGATGGTGCGGCTCAAGAGTCCAACCTGAAGATTCACTCGTTGCTTGTTGCTGACTTGAAGTTTGACAACACTTCGGCTCGGACCTGGAGTTGATGCAACCGTCGAATGCTGGCTCATTACTATTCCGCAACCAGACGACTCTGGGTGAATGTGGCATATTTTCCGCTCCACAACGTCCTATTTCAACCAAAACTGCTTCCAACCTCTCATTGTTGGGTCACGGTGGTGAAGGCTCGGCTCCACTCTACCTGCCTAAACTGCCTGGCACTAGCCGACGTCCAGTTCCATCCCGCAGGCAGCAACCGCCAAAACAATCAGGTACCACACTTGCACCTCATTCAACACGAACAACGGGGATAAAAAGACTGGCATTGCGAACTCGATTTTCTCCAAGTCCCTGTCAAACACAAAACGACTGACCCAATTGCCTGAAATCGCAACTCAATCATGGCAGACACACCAACGGCCGCAGCCCGGGTCGATCCCCAGCTCAACTCTCACCTCGTGCAGATCCCGCTCGAGGTTCTCATCCGCATCACCTACTTCATATCGACCATCGACCTCGGCAATGTGCGACTCAGCTGCAAGGCGCTCGAGCAGAGCCTGTTCAACTTCTTCTCGCACGAGTTCTTCCGGAAGAAGCAGTTCATGGCCACCACCGACAGCCTGCAGGCGCTGATCGACATCTCCAAGCACCCAACTCTGTCGCCCTGCCTCAAGCACGTCATCATCAGCACCGACCGGCCATGCATGGGCACCGGATTGATTGACCGGAACAACGAGGCCAGAGCCCGCCTTCAGCTCGCCATCGCAGACAACATGCACTTGCTGGCCACAGGGGGCCTCCGAGACATGCTGGTCGAGGCCTTCACCCACCTGCCCAACCTCGAGACGGTCGATATCCGCGACTTCAACGCGCCCAGCCGCAACCGCGACGGGCGGGGAACCCAGTGGAGAAGCTACGGCGCAGTCTCTCTCGAGAGGTCAACGGCCGCTCCCGTCACCGCCGGCCCCGGGCCACGCAGCGGCCAGGGGCTCTACCCCACGTGGCTCTTCTCTGCCGTGACCGCTGCTCTTGCGACGGCAGAAGCGCGCCCCAAGAGCATCGAGGTGCTCATACGGAGCGTGTCATGGGGCGGGGAGCCGTTTGCACTCCATGACGCTGCTTTCTACGTCCCGCCGCGTATCGAGGCGCCCATGACGGCGCTCCTCTCGGGCCTGAAGTCGCTTCATCTCACACTCGGCTTGACGGCCCACGCGGGCATGAAGCCTTTCATGATCCAGAGATTCCTGTCTCTGGCGTCGAATCTGACCTGGCTCCGGCTCAACTTCAGCAACAACACCGCCAGGGAGGACATCCGGGACCTGCTCAAGTGGCTCGCCCTCAAAGATTCGGAAGCGCCGGAGGCCCCCTTCGAGATGCGCCCGATCCAGCTGCCACATCTTGAGCGCCTCGACCTGGGCGGTGCGTCCGACACCTTCCCGGCAACGCTCGTCCGCCTGGTCGCCAAGTTCGCGCCGACCCTCACCTCGCTGTACCTCCGGAGGGTGACGCTGTTCGACTTCGACAACAACGTCAGGACCGAAAAGATCAACCCCTGGGTGACGTTTTTGTCTGCGGTCTCCAAGCTGCCCGACTTGAAGCTCCGAACCATTGACTTCAGCTCCATCACGCACTCGTACCCCGGGTGGCACAGCGCCGTGTCGTTCAAGAAGGGCGATTCGGTCGTGCAAAATTGGACTTGCTCGACGAACCTCGTCACCTTGGACAAGGCCATTGCGCAGACGATTGAGGCCATGACGACGGGCTGGCCGCGGGATTTGGAGCCTGACGCTATGGATGGTACGTGTGAAACATCCCTTTGGGCTGCGGCGAGAGGCTAACCAGCGTTGCAGAGGACGAAGAAGAAGAAGAGGAGGAGGAGGAAGAGGAAGAGGACGACGAGGAAGCAGAGGAAGGAAGCGGCTCGGAAGAGGCTGGCTAGTTGCAGGCGCTCGTATCGGCCAGCCAGCCGGGTCCGTGGGCCTTCCTAGTCACGAGTCTAGATCTCAACCTGTCACTGTATCGTGTTCCCATCTTTCTTAGATACTCCTTCGATATACCCAATTCCCGACCAAGTCCATGACTACAACTAGGCCTCTTGGCAGCATCTTCACGCCTCCCGATCCGTTTCTACCAGACCTCTTGGACTTGGGCTTTAAAGAGTACTCCTTAGAGTGGCTTCCTCCTTTACCTTTTCGTCTTCCTTTCTATATTCCTTTTTCTCATCTTCCTCTTCCTCTTCATCTTCTTCCTTTTCCTCGTTGAACTGTACCGTGACACAAGTGCCATGCGTGTCTGCTCATCTCCGAGTCCCTGCCTGTCTGACCCATCGTCAGAACGAGTGCAACCCAAGATTCAGCCCCAACAGGCAAAAAGCTTAGCGCAAGACAAAAAAAGCTTAGCAGAGGCGAGAATCTTTAGCGAAATGAAGCCCAGGCGAGCAGCAGTCAGCTGCACCGGTCAACCCGGAGGCCCAAAAGTCATCAAAAGCCACGACGTCGACTTGAGTCCACATTTCGTCCCGTCTCTTACCACTTCCCCCTCCCTCACCACGGCCGTTTCCCCAAGTCTTTGAAGCACACCAAGACCGCAACAATGAAACCAACCCTCCTCACCGCTCTCGCCCTGGCGAGCACAACAATAACCCCCGCCGTCCTCGCCTACCCGCGCTTCCAAAAATACGCCGAATGCGTCGCCTACTGCGACGCCGACGCGACCTGCCAGTCGGCCTTCTTCGACACCATCTCGGGCGACTGCCAGTCCCACGATTGCATCTACGGCCAGCTACCGCCCGACCGGTTCCGGGCTTACATCAAGGGCGGTGCGTCGCAGTACTGTGCGGGGTCGAGTCCCACGGGGACGTCGAATTGGGTGGATGCGGCGCGGACCGAGACGGCGAACGGGTGGGTGTCGATGTCTGTCACGGCTACGGCGACAGTGGGTACGGCGTGGGTGGGGACGGGGACGGGGACTGCGGCTGCGGCTGCGGCGACTGAAACTTCGGGGGCTAAGAGGGCTATGGGTTGGGGGAGGGTGGGGAGGGGGGAGGTTGTGGCTGGTGTTGTGGGGGGTTGGGTCGCGGTTGGGTTGATGGGGTGAGGGATGTCTTGTGAACTGGAGGTGGCCGGCGGGTTGTTCGGCTGCCATGGTCACCGGGGGCGTGGACAGGACTTAGAGGGGGCTGCCCATCAAAGAAGATCGAACAATACGGCGGAGATGGTCTCGGAGTTAACCCATGAGGCGGTGGGGACTCCGGCGAGGGACAACGAAAGCTTGCTAGTTGTCTACGGGCTGCCACTTGAAAGTTGGACCCAATCACCCAAGGGGGGGGGGGGGGTTCGAGCTGGCTTGAAGAAGACGTTATATTCATCCATCACCGTGGCCACCCAAAGACATGCCATCGCTTGCACCACCTTCCGTTGATCTGGTCTCTTTGAAGCAATAGGCACTCACGGGTTCCCTTGACGTAGCCACGACACGCAGTAGGTAGGGAGGGTCACCTGTTCAAAGGCATGCCTCATTATTGACCTGATCGGAGATTACAAGAGGTGGGCAGGAACAAGATTCGGCTTTTATGTCGAAGGCGGTGCGTCAGGCCAAGACTTGAGGCGCGGTGACATGCGGTGTAAGCCAGTGAATTTGTCAGCACGGAGCAGGTACCTCCTATCGACGTCAACACATTGCTGCACCTTGCCCCCCTTGGAAGTGCATATATCCAGCGAAGCAACCAATAGTCGTCGGAATGAGCCCGAGGTCCAGTTCAAGTTGACTTCGCCAAGCAGCGGCAGCCATCTTCACACCCATCAACCCCCTTATCACCAGACACCAACCCACCATGGCATTCCCAAACTCCATCCTCATAATCGGCGCCGGCGAACTCGGCAGCGCCATCCTCACCTCCATCACATCCCACCCGCTCTACAACCCCTCCCACACCACCCTCGCCGTCCTCCGCCGCGCCGCAACCCTCACCTCCTCCGACCCAGCAACTCAATCGGAGCTCGCATCCCTCAAATCCCAGGGCATAGTCCTCGAAGGAGGCGACTTCATTCACGGCCCTCTCCCTGAGCTTACCGAAACCTTCAGAAAATACGACACCATCATCCAAGCAGCAGGCTACGGCACACCCAAAGGCACCCTCCTCCGCGTAGCGGAAGCGGCAGTCCAAGCCGGCATGAGGCGCTTCTTCCCCTGGCAGTTCGGCGTCGACTACCAGGCTATTGCAGACGCGGGTGAGGCTGGAGGCTTGGAAGGGAGTGGACATGGGGAATTGTTCGGGGAGATGCTTGCTGTGAGGAAACTGTTGCGTGAGCAGCAGGGGACGGAGTGGACTGTGGTGTCGACGGGGTTGTTTATGAGTTTTTTGTTTTTGAAGGAGTTTGGGCCGGTGGATTTGAAGGGGCGGGTTCTGAGGGGGTTGGGAGGGTGGGGCAACAAGGTGACGGTTACGGATGTGGATGGGATTGGGAAGGTTGTGGCGGATTTGGTGTTTAACCCCGAGGGGACGGAGAACAAGGTGGTGTATGTGGCGGGGGATACCGTGACTTACGAGCAGGTGGCGGATGTGGTGGAGAGGGTTTATGGTGGTGAGTGGAAGAGGGAGGAGTGGGATCGGGAGTATTTGAGGAGGAAGCTGGCGGAGCAGCCGGGGGATCTGATGACAAAGTATCAGAATGCGTTTGGGGCTGGGGTTGGTGTGTCGTGGGAGAGCGAGCGGACGGTAAATCACCAGCGAGGACTCAAGATCACCACTCTCAGGGAATATATCGAGGCGAACAGGGACCGTTTCCTGCAGTCCGCTGAGTAAACGGCGCGGAAAAGAAGAAAAAAAGAAAAGAAAAACACTGCAAAGCATTACCTTAGGTAGCAACGAGTTGAAGTGCAACGAACTGCCAGCGGTCATCGCCGCTCCTGGCTTCTTCTGTCATCAAGTTGCGTCCCAGGAAAGGATGCCGTGGAGATGATGCGGGTTTCTTAAGGTCGGAACCGGCTCTCCCTACATGTAACTTGAACCTTGAGTTAGAAACATCCAACAGGGGCATTAAATCCGACAACACAACCCGCAAACGCCGCCAGTCCACACAAGTCAACCGCAAGGGCCGCGATGGACATAAAGGCATTGGGGTGAGCACCAAGTTACCGTCCATGTGATGTTAGAGACATAATTCCCGGGTGTCCAATATGCCATTATATTACTCCATATCTCACTCGGAACCATGACACGAATCCCACCGATCCCAGTCATCTTCAACCTTGCCCTCAACGATACTTTCGCCGTCAGTCGGCGGTCCATATCCGTCATCCCAGTACTGAGGCCTCCCCCAGGCCAGATTCTCCCTCCTCCGAAAGACGTAGTCGCCGTCCGGGACGACTCCGGGTGCTCCGCAAAGTGGCAGCGCTTGGGCATGACGGCCTCTACGATCCGAGTGGTAAACTCTTCGCCGTTGACATCCACGACCACGTCGGCTGTGTCAGGGAGGGTCTGGCTCAGATGCTTCAGGATCGGTCTGAGCCAGTCGCTCCATTCTCCTAGTATGCTCCACGGGACGGCTTGGTAGGGTGCGTGGGGAGGCGCGGTGGGCTGCTCGGCGATGATCTGTAGCTGCTTGACCCCCGTGAAAGCGCGGTCCCAGTCCTTTGTGTCCATGCGGAAGTCGGAAGTATAGGGGAGTCCCCTCGGTCTCAGCACCAGGATGACGCTTTGCATCCTTGCCCTTTGCCGCGGGCCAAGCATGGAAAGACCAAGGTGAGGAAAAACCCTGAAGGTGTTGCCTCCGTACAGCATCGCCTCAACTTCGTCTGTGATCTGCCAGCAGACGAGAAGAAGCCCAGGGAGAGCACTTCGATAATGCAGCGGAACATATGGGCGATATCGGCCGCACGCTGAGCAGTACAACCGTCTCACAGAAGATCCGGAACGGATGGTATCTCTGATCTGCTGCTCAGACAGTGCCGGCAGCTCCGCTTGGACACCGCGGGCGCTTGCTGCGGCGATGTCCGTAGCCTCCCGGAGACAGTGGGAACAGGTTATTTTCTCAGGACGACCATACGAGCGACCGGACCGAGGGTGCCGCTTAGGCCATCCTTCGGGACGGTGCTGGGTGTGCATGCTGTCGGAGCAGGTGAAGACGAGGCCTTGAGGGATGCCGCAGAATTGGTAGATTCGCTGGCGCAGTTTGGCAGGTATGGTTAGGAGGCCTGGAGACGCTGAAGACGGAAGAATGGACTGGAGAGACTGTCCCATTCTCGGGTTGTTGTGGCTAGAAGTCTGAAGATCGATCTGGAAGCGCATATTATGAGCTCCGGGGCAGCTTCAAGTGCATGGCGGTGATAAATCTGTGTTTAAAGCTCACCTCTCCGGCTCAGCATGATTTCTTGGTTTGGGTCATGTTCTCATGTTTGGGAGTGAATCAGGAGTCCCTGACAGGGGCAATTTAAACCATGGCAGTCACTGTTTGTCTGTCCATTGAATCCTGGGTCATCAGGTCACTCATCAGAGCTGTGACTCGATCTGTCACGCAAGCACCAGGAACGTGATTCATCCTCCACCTCCGAGTTTTTGGAGAGGGAAACGGGAGAATAACTACAGCCATACTCCATTGTAAGAATTGAACCGTCTGCCCATCCCGTGGCTCGCGATAGACCTAGTGACACCTTGAACAGGGCCACCGAACGCCCTTCACGCCACGGTTCTTGTCTTTGCTGCATAATCCGCCCCCATTGCTCGCGGAGGGCATCCGCAGCATGCTCTCTCTACTCAATCCCCAATCCATTCGTAAAAAGGGTGGTTAGAGTTCTCAAGGACGTCCCGGCACACCAACGTGCCATCGTCAGAGCAAAAACCAGGGTAGAGTATGCATTTCGAGAGGCGAAAGGCCCCGCTTCTAAAGATAAAATCGGCCACACGTATCTCCTCGAAGTAGCAGCGTTCTGGCAGAAGTCTTGACACCAACCAAGCAGTAGCCGACTGCCCATTCGTGTCGACGACAACTTCGGCCTCGCTCGGCAGAGCCCGATTGATGTACTCGAGCATCCGCGTCACCCAGGCCTCCCATTCCTCCCACGAACTCCGCCACGTCCTCGGCTGCTCGGCAATGATTTGCAGGCTCGAGAGGTCTGCAAGAGCCCCCTCCCAGATCGCCGGATCCATTCGAAAGCTGGGCGTGTACGACATGCCCATCGGGCGCAGGACCAGGAGCATTCTCTGCATCTTTTCCCTCCGACTCGCGCTGAATTTCGCAAGCTGTCGCTCGCCGTCGAGGTGAAGCTCGAACTCGAAGGTGTTCTGTGCGTACAGCATCGCTTCCACCTCGTCGGTGATCTGCCGGCAAAGAAACAAGAGTCCTGGGAAGGCGCTGCGTTGATGCGCCGGGACCTCGGGGCGGTATCGCCCGCACGTCCAGCAGTAAGGATCCGACTCATCCGGGTCAGACTCTGCGGCCGGCGCGGCATCATCCTCGTCGCTTGGCTCCATGTCAAACCCATCCGCGAGTCGTCATCGCTCTCGCTTTGCTCGTCCTGGCCTTGTAGCTCGTGCACCGGGCTTGTGGCCGCGGCTGACGATAAACTCGATGGGTTGCAATCGTCGCAGTCTTCTCCTACAGGGAAAAGATAGTTGGTGCCACGCCCACGCAGGAGCGGGTGCTTCCAGGGCGGCTCAATCCATCCGGAAGGGCGGTTCTGCGAGTACATGTGCGATGAGCAGTCGAACGCGAGGTTCTGCGGGACGCAGAGGTCGTAGACTTGTTGGCGGAGTTCCAGCGGCATGGCTAGGAAGCCCAGCCGCAAAACGGGAACCGGTTTGACAATCTCGACAGACTGCGCCATGGCTGAGGAATTGGAAGTTGGAAAACGTGATAGAAACCGGAAAGAATGGCGCTCAGGCCCCGTTTGTTTGCTCAGATATTTTTCCACACGCGGCTCCCCGCTCAACTTTCTTCTTCTGTCCAGTGGCTTGAAAACAATTTCCATTGCCAGGAAAAAGCACAACTTGAAATCCGTTCACGCGGTGCCCCAGCACTTGCAAGTAATAATTAGCAGCCATTGGTCTTAAAGAGTATGGAATAATGGAAGTAACAATGGTCTATCCCCAACTTCAAGTTTGAAAATCATGATGTTTAGGTACGGTACTAGTTAGGTAATTAACTTGCTTGTCACTTGTCAGCTTGGCAGGTTGGATACAATTATCGCCACTATTACAAAGTAAACAGGCATGATTACCCTTTGGTCGGCATGAGAATTTAAAAATAGAAAATATAAAAAAAAGGGGTAAAGAAGGGAAGTAAGAACACAATAAAAAGGGGACACCGGTGGGAGACAGTAATGAATTGACGTCCCCCACGTACGACCTGAATACAAACACATGAGGACCAAACGGGGCTAAGTCTCGTATTCTCATCATCCACCGCTCACTCACAACACCTGCTGCTCTTTGTGCCGACCACAGTCACCAGACATCCCTCAGTCCGAGTCATAGTCATCCTCGTCGCCGTCCTCGTTCTCATCGTCTCCATAGTCATCATTATCCTCGTCGATATCCTCCTCGCCGTCTGGATCGACGTTCTCGTCATCCATCTCGTCGTCCATCTCGTCGTCGTAATCCATCCAGTCTTCCGAGTCCCAGTATTCCGAGCCCTGGTAATCCGAGTCCCAGTACTCCGGGTTGTCGATATCTTCAAGCATCCTGTCGATGCAATCGACGTCCGCTTCGGCCACCTCCTCGAAGTGGCAGCGCCCCGAAAATGCCGCTTCCACCATCGCAGCCGTGGGCGCCGAGCCAGACGCCTTCGCGTCGACAACAACCCGCGCGTCGCTGGGGAGCGTACGAGCCAGGTACTCCACGACCGGAGCCACCTTGGCTTTCCATGCCTCGCTTGTAACTATTGGCGGCTGCTCCCCGACGACGATCTCGACTGTTGAGAGGTGGGGGAGGATACCATCCCACATCTCCCGGGCCATGGGCATGCGAAAGTCGCGAACGGTGCCCCCGAAGAACCAGTGCGATTCCAAAAAGAGCGTCAGCTGCCTCATCTTTTGCCTCCGCGCCGGGCTGAATCTCTCGAGCCACGGCTTGTCGTCGGGAGGGTCGAGGAGGACTTGGAAGACGTTTCCTCCGTAGAGCATGGTCTCGACCTCGTCGGTGATCTGCCGGCAGACGAGCAAGAGCCCCGGCAGGGCGCTCCGGCGGTGTGCGGGAACGCCGGGCAGAAGTCGCAGAAGAGGTCCAGCTCCAGCTCTGAGTCGTTGTTGTTGTCGTCGTCGATTCGATGGTGTTGGTGGGAGGGCGGAGAGTGAGAGGCACTGGCGGTGCACTGGCGGCAATTTGGCCTGGGATTGAACGAGTAGTAGGTCCCCTTGTTGCGGTGGATTGACGTGTCTGATGAGTGCCACGGCGTCCGTTCGAATGAGACGGGTCGGTTCTGGAAATACATATGATCGTGATGTTCGGCCCAGCACAAACTGAAGCGCAGGTTTTGTGGAATGCAGAATGCATAGATCTGCCGCCGGAGTTTGAGCGGCAACCCCAAGAGGGTGCTCGTGGACGGGGCAGAGCGATCAGCATGAGGAGGTTGTGCCATGGCCGACGCTGGTGTTGAAGAGAGTGGAAAAGCTGATGGGGGACGGAAGTGAGCAAGATGAGTTGCGTCTGGTATTGCTCTGACGCCTTATTAAGGAACTTGATCCGCTTAAGTTGTTGGTCTGTTGCTTGATCACTGGATCCTGTTTGACAAAGCCCGGAAGAAGGACTCTCAAAGGACGGGCCGCGGTTTGCTCACGCCAGGCAGCAGTCATGCAGACTTCCAGACGATGAAGAAAGGCGTCGTGTTGAAGCATGAATGGGTTTTGAGTTGGCAATTGAAAGGTGCAAATTCCCGGAGGGGTTTCAATACTGAGGTATGCCTTCACATTCACGGCAGAAAATGACATTTGGAACCACATCACAAGGGGTTATTCGGTATTCTGTGATCTTGATCTGAATAAAGGTACCGGGTACCTGCCTCACCAGGCTTCCGCCGACGATGCTCCGTTTCCGTTTCACACTGAATAAGGTAAGGTAGCTGGGCAATGGTTGTTGAACACAAGCGATGGACATGCTCGGTGGACGGTGGTATTATCACATGCTGCCATGGTACTGTACTGTGCCTAGCAGAGTTTTAATACTGCTCCCTTCTGCCAAACAAAAAACTGTGACCCCCCAAACCTTATCCCGTAAAACTAGCCCCCCGCAGTATTAGCCGGTCAGGAGGCGAAGGACATACCCTTTCCCTTCCAGCCCCGGGCGACGGGGGTCTTCTCACCGCTCACATGCAGCCAACCACTGCAGATCCTCCGTCCTCAGTCCGAATAGTACAACTCGTAGTCAGCATCATCGATGATGTCCCGGCAGCTCGTCGTGCCATAGTAGTCTTCATAGTAGCCCAAATCCTCTTCCGTTCTGCTTATCTCCTCGAAGCGACAACGCCCCGGAAGTATCTCTTCGAACAGCTGGACCGTGACCTCCTCATCCGTGGCATCGACAACGACATGGGCTTCGGGAGATAGAGCCGAAGCTGTGTATTTCAGAACCGGTGTCAACCAGTCCTTCCATTCCCCATCGCCTTCGTCTCCCCACTCCGGCCGCCTGACGATCACCTCCAGCGTGGAGAGTTGAGGAAGAACCCCACCCCAAACCCACGGGTCCATCCTGATCTCGTCGCGGATGTCCCAGGGCTCCAACGCCAGGAGCATCTTCCTCATTTTTTCCCTGCGGTTTGGACATTATTGGTATCCCCCCCCCCCCAGAAATAATGGTTGCTTCAAACAAACCGTTGTCTGACAAGTCACGGTTGGTTGAAGGATAACCGTTGGAACAGAGATAACCGTTGGGTTCAAAACAACCGTTGGTTTTGAGGGGAAGGGCTCTGATTGGTCAGTTCCATTAGGGTGCACGAGTCTGATTGGTCAGGTCCAGTTAGCGCGCCACCCCCCTGCCCACGTCTATACCCGACGACGGTGTAAAGTCCTTGGTCCTCCGTGCACGCCGACAATGCAAAGTCCTCTATATATATGTCGGCTTGAAGACTCGGTCGGTTTGAAGGCTCGGGCGCGACGGTCGTGGTTTGAAGACTCTGTTGGTTTGAAGGCTTGGTTGGCTAGAAGACTTGGTGTGGTTTGAAGGTTTGGTTGGTTGGTGATGGAAACTGAATGGCTGGTGGTTGCGGTCGTGATCGGCTTGTTTGGAAACTAACCAAGCCTCACTCTTTCCTATTTTGGAAGTGCTGACTGACCTGCATTAGCGTCGCCGCCCTCGAAGCCTTCTATTGGCTAAACCCCTACTACCCTGGAACAACGGTTGTGTTGAAGGCAACGGTTATCCTTATTCCAACGGTTATCTTGAGGCCAACAGTGTTGGCGTTGGGCGACGCCTTTAACCGTTGAAAGCCCCCTTATATTGCCATTAATGGACTGAATTTCTCGAGGTATCTTTGCACCCCCAGAACCAAGGTTGACCCTGAAGGTATTCGCTTCGTACAGCAATGTTTCCACCTCGTCAGTGATCTGCCGGCAGACGAGGAGGAGCCCCGGCAGTGCACTTCGAAGGTGTGAAGGCACCTCGGGACGGTAACGGCAGCAGATGATGCAGTACATGTCGTCCTTGTCCCACTCAAACCCATTACCACCGCTGCGCGCACATCGGTTGGAAGATGAAGCGGCCCCCCCGACGCAATCAGGGCAGTCATCCCTGGGACTGGACGAGAAATAGGTCCTTCGAGGTTTCCTGTCGAACCAAGATGAGTGCCAGGGCGGTGTCCTCCATGAGTCGGAGGTCCTGTTTTCGCCATACATGTCGTGAGAACATGTGAAGACCATGTTCTGGGGAATGCAGAATGCGTAGATTTTCCGCCGAAGTTCCAGGGGCAGCGAAAGGAATGGGAAGAAGCTGCCCACATCGGGGTGGGAGGTGGCACGCTCAGGAGGTTGTGCCATTTTCGGATCGTTGGCGAGGAAGCGAGGTTACAACAGGCACAGAACGACTGGGAAGAAGGTGTTGAGGACCGTCTGTATGTCTGAGAAATATCCTGAATTCCCCCCCTTGAGTAAGCTCCCCACCTCATGACTGACCACCTATTTGCCAGAGTTTGACATCACCTTGCTCATATTATGTGCCTACCAGTCACACCATCCTTTCTCATGCCATCAAACAGGATCTCTTTTTCGTCCAGCAAACAGGTACTGCCACTGCCTTGTTGACTCATGACGCAATTAAGGGATTACATTTTACAGACCTCTCTGTACATGTAATCACATCGATTATTAGATTCAATACCTTACTATATCTGCGTTTCTTCCAGGACTCATGACGGGGTGATGTGAAAGAGGCCTCGGGAGCTCCAAGCCAGTGAGTTTGAGATGTGGTCTGGTATTGTTAGCCATCGACTTAGAGGACGAGGTCTCTGGACATGGGACGCTTACCGGCATTCTCGTGTAAGACTGTTGTTTTACCCCCTTTTTGATGCCACGGTGGAGTTTGACGGTGACACAGTTCACGTTGGCGCAAAGGGCAAAGCGGTTTGTCTGGTGCCTGGCAGGACATCAAAACCTGCTTCCCTCGGACTCTCAGAAACTGTGATGTTTGCTGCGCTTTGCGCAAACCGAAGTGCCCAGATGCATGCAACTGTCCTTTTGAAGGGTCACTGAGATGATGGCCTGGCTGTAAAGAGGTTCAACTCAAGCGACTGGTCTGGATCTGCTTGTGACGACCGTTGAGAGCGTATTGGAGATGATTCCGCCCTTGAGAATTGAGATTGGCCCTGACAGCCCCTGAACTCACACTGGTTCCAGTTTCCTCAAGCCCCCCGGACCGTTGTGTTGGAATCTGCCGGTGATGTCGAACTCGAGGCAACTTTCTCCCCCATACTCTCGACATCCTTCTTCTCGACTCCAACCTCCCCGGGACTTGACACAGCCGCGTTGACGGATGGCATGTCCTCCCCCATCCACTCCCTCGCCTGCTGCCTGACGTTCTCATCCCGCAGCCGCGACGGCATATGCACAAATGAGATGTACGGATCGTCCTCGACAAGCGGTATCCCAAACTTGTTGAGCAGCTTCTCGATGGGCTTCTTGAGCGACGGGCTGCAGGCGGCCAGAATAGACACGAACTGCTCAGTGATGGTCCAGGTGGCGATGGACACGGCCGTCGCCCAGCGGTCCCCCGCGTCCGTCCACTGCACGATGACGACGACCTTCATCATGGAAGCAAAGGTGGCGAACAGGCCCGCGCCCGTCAGGCTGCAGATGAGGATGCGCTCGCGCAGCGGGCGGCGCAGGTTCCAGAAGATGAACATGGGGGCGACTGAGAGGGCGAGGTCGGTGGCGATGTTGACGGCCGAGCCGAGATGCGAGACGATGGTGTCGACGTGCTCGCTGGGGCATTGCTTGACGAGGACGGTGTAGTCCCATGCGGCGTGGCGGGGCGTGCACTTGGCAAAGTTGTAGACCATGTTGGCCAGGAAGAAGGTGAACTGGACGGCCAGGAGGATGTAGAGCCCGGCTTTCCAGGCGCGTCGCAGCGGCAGCCGCAGGAGGGTGAGGACGATGGAGATCTTGACGAGTGTCATAGTCAAGCACCACAGCGGGATGGCGAAGTAGGCGAACGTGACGGCGCACAAGGCCTCTTCGAAGGAGATGTTCTGGGGGTGGAGGAAGATCTCCCTCTCGAGCAGAGCCCAGTCGGCGATGGCGCAGAGCTGAGGTGTGAAGCTCGGTCAGCAATCTCGCAGGGGCAGATGAAGGGAACAGGGCGGGTTACCAGGCCGCCCACGATGAACGCATCATCCAGGCCAAACCTCCATGTTGGCCAGGCTCGGACGTAGATGCGGGCAAAAAAGGGGACGAGACAGAGCGCAAGCAGGGGAATGGTGGTTCCGACGTGTACCCGCGACAACAAGATGACGCGGTCACTGACGGGGAAGAACAGCGGTTCAGGGGGCGATGGTGGAGGCGGAGATGACTCCATCGCAGACGCCTAGGACGACTTCTGAGCCACGGGGAAGTTCAAGTTGGGATCAGCGATCTGAAGACTGGGCGCAGCGAGATAAAGGTGCACTAGCGTGAGGCCGGGGGGGGGAAACACCGGGCAAGCGGCGTGCCGAAGCTCGTGCTATGGGAAGGGTGCTAATCAATATTGACCTCTCCCAACCAGGAAACTGCATGTGGTCGAGGGCTCGACAACCCACCAGGCCCTTTCGCATTTCCCGTTTCCAGGCAAATTGTGTGCAACACAGACGGGTTCCAAACTAGCCCCCGGCTGGGCCGCCTTGGCGCAGGTCTCCGTGGCCTTGTTGACAGGCCGGGGAGGCTTCCGTCCACGGTGGCAAGCACCAAGCGGCGGTTGGGGGTTAGCGCCCCCGCGTACCGCAGGAGGGGGAACTTTGGTTCAAGCGGTGAGGTTGCGTTAACGTTACCTCGCTGTCAGCAGGGCCTCTTCACGTACCAGCCAAGAACCAATGTCTGTGAGCCCAACCTTCCAAGGCAAGGCACAAAAAACCTTAGTGAAAAGACAAGATGTTGTTGCCAGTTTCACTCCGACGAGGCCCAACATCATTCATCACACGGTCCATGACTCGGACCGACTTGACAGTTCTGGCCAAATGCTCCTTGGAACGCTGGCTTGAATTTATTCAACTCGCAACCTCTTAAATTGAGTCACTAGGTGACTGTGAGTATCTTGCCCTCAACGTGCATCCTCGCAAGGCACCTTTGCCCTTTAGCATTACCCGAACCTGTCTCGCATCACAATGTCCCACACTTCCAGTGCCCTGAGCAGGACGGAGCTGCAAAGTGTGGATTAGAAGATGGGTAAGTGACAAAGTTTGCAGTCATTGGCACAGACAAGGGTAAAACCGGGGGGAAGGAGGTTCGTGTTGTTTTGGACCTTTCAAGGGGCGACAAAGTCTTCATTCAGGGGTATGAGACCTGGAGCCTAGGAAGGTACCTTATTGTTTCTGTCAGTTTTGGGGTCCCAGCCGGTCATAAGAGAAGAGTCGGGGAAGAATGAACCGGGTTCTAGTACCTCAAGCCAAGTTGCTTGCTTCTACCGAGCTACATATAATCAGAGATACAAGTGTAAGGTAATCAAATTTGAGTCCCAGTCCACCTAATACCTAACAAGTTCCCTAACTAGGCTTCTTTTCGGTTCGCTGCAAGAACCAAAGAAGCGGCAGAAATGCAAAAAGAAGTTAAAAAGGAGAAGAAAAAAGAGAAGAAAAGAAGAGAAAAGAGAAGAGAGGAGGGAGAGAAAAGGGAGAAAGAACAGAAGAAAATAGGAGCTTAAGGTATGTAAGATATTTTTATTAAAAAGATGAAAAGAAAAAAAAGGGTGACTATATACTTAGATGAGCTTGATAGTCCAACTCGTCCTTTGGTTACTGCCACTAGATATATAGAGGAGCGTCCTGCTACAAAAGTGTTCGGCCCGAACTCTGACAGATTAGGACTGGAGCTGGAGGTTCTAGTTAAATAGTTCTAGGTGTCCTCGTCTGCTTTTGCGAAAGCTGCCTCGGCCACATATCATCATGTCGGACTGACAACAAGACTAACTTCAAAGTTTGTTTTCCCTACTCGTAAAGCACTCCAGTTGTAGTGGTCAGCATCCTTCACTCCTTTCGGTAATCTTATCCCATTTAACGGCCAGAACCGAGTCCGAGACGCGAACATGAATTTGTCATCTCCCACGATCCGAGGCGGTTGAATCCGAAGCGGCGTTTAGGAAGCAAGTATTCTCGAAGCAATCTAAACAGACCCATCCTCGCTGTCAGTCTTTCTTGACTGAACATCAACGTAACGTTATCACATAACCATCTGTTTGCGATACCTCGCGCAGCCATCGTTCAACATGCCTCAATACCTCCTCGCTATCATTACCCCGAAGCTGGACAGGCTGTCCCGGGTACATTTCCCTCGCTAGTTAGTCATGTAAGTCGTGTTTGAGAGCTAATCAAACGCAGGTGGAGGAGCTCGCCAAGGAGGCGGTGGCCTATGTCCAACAAAACGAGCCCGATACGCTGAAGTACCAATGGTTCCGAGCAGGCACCCCTGAGGCGCCCAAGATTGTGGTGTGGGAGGCGTACGTCTCCCCAGACTGAAGTGGACTTGAAAGAGATACCAACTCGCGGTAGATACGCCGATCAGGCCGCCTTCGACAAGCACATGGCTAGCTCCATGATGGCCCGCTTTGTCAAGGCCGAGGAGAAGGAGCAGAGCTTTGCCGCTCCCCCGGAGGTTTTGCCGCTTGAGAGCTGGGTGGGATTCGCTAGCCAGGATGGGATCAAGGTCTAAGTTCGGTCTGACAACATGTACTCGTACCTCAGTCTGCAGATGAGTGAGACCAACAGTCTTGTTCCTAAGACTGTGGTCAGGTGATAGATTCTGCTTTTTTACATGCATGCACATCGCTAAGTCCAGCAAGCACAGGCATTTCACAAAGTAAACGTCAGGTTATATCGGATGGGGCCAAACTAGAACGCAGAAGGCGTGAAGCATGAGTACCAGTCTCGCTATATACAACTCCGATCCATGGAGACCTTCACATAGCCCCTCGTTCGTCAACAACCTTAGGCGCAAGCAGCACAGACAGCCTGAGCAGCCGTCAACACGGCCGGAGCGCCCGCGAGACCGCAGTTGGACAGAACACAGGAGACGGCGGCCGACTGAACCTCGTTGAACTTGCCGCACATGCAGGCGTAGTCGTCGGTAGCGCAGCCGACTTGGGTGACGGCCGAGAGAATGCAGGGGTACTGTCAGTGAGTCTCAGTGTTAGTGGTGCTTCTTTTCCCCTGGCGAGCTGAGTGAACGGTTGCGAGGAGAGTAGAAATGACTCCGACAAGGGCTGGAGTCACTGCACGACTTACACCGCAAACGGGGATATTGTCAACCTCTGGGCAGTCGGCACGCTTGACCGTGGGGCTGGCCGAAACGACGGTGGCGAGGGTAGCGACGATGATGGTGGAGAAGTGCATTGTGGTGGTTGAGTTTTGGGGTGAGGCTTTGGTTGTGATGAACTGCCGAGTTGTGCTAGATGTGTCTGTCCTGGAGGGAACAAGGACGGGGAGGACGGAGAGTAAGGGGGTATTTATTCTTTTCCTTGCCCTCACAATGCTCACTCCCTGGAGAACGTCTCTCGGAGAGGGCTTCAACAACCTCTTGGCTCGCCCGTAACTCGTTGCAACCCCTCATACTCCCCTCCATCCTCAATACCTCGTTGTCTGTCATGTCTCGCGCAGTCAACACCGAGTCAGGGCAAGTACCCGGCAGTTGATGTCGCCGCCTTTTGCTCTCAGGGATGACTTCCGAGGACTCTCCTTCTCAGAAAATGGTCTGAGTGGTGGACTTACAGGCACCCGAGTACTACGATGGCGGCCTCACCCAGAACAAGGTCCCGATCCGATGCTGCTGGCAAGCTGAGTGAGATCCGTGTATGCACCGGCATGGAGTGGTGAGATGCGAACGGAGGAGTTGCCCTAAAACAGCAGGTTGCCCTTACCCCGGATCCCCTCGCTCCCGCCCACACTGCCGTTCTGACCTTGCATTTTGCGGGGAGAACCGGGGTGTTAAGGCTCGGCTCTGCGTGTCAGTGACGTGTGGTTACATTCGGTGGTGGGAGGAGGGCAGTTCTCAGCATATTACACAGCATATAAGTGTCCAATGTGATAATCTCCAGTTTCCAACGGGTGTTGTTCGCCGAGGCTTGTGATTCCTCTCTCACATGTGAATATGCATGTGAACTTTGACGGCATCAAGCACACTTCGTCCAATTCAAGCGGGAAAAGGACCAGCTTCGGCCAGCTCCCCCCGCTTCATCACACGCCGTTTCTCTCCACGCGGATGTAATGAGGTCTGCCTGTCAATGACTCAAAGATAGCTATAACGAAATCTAGTTCGTTTTATAAGCCATGTCAACAAATCTACCCATGACGCTAGTACTGGTGTCTAATAGCCCTAAGCACCTACGTGTATCCGGGGCTGGACACATGTATTACCGGGCACCTCCAAGCAACAAGGAACCCTCACGAAGACGCAGGCAAACACCCCGGAGCAACCCACCCAACCAACCACTTCACTTCCTCCACCACATCCCCCACCGGTCTCTCACAATCCACCGGCAGGACATCAACCTCGTCATCCTCAGCCTGCTCATGCGCAGCCACCTGCCCCGGCACCATCTCCGGCGCCATGTAATGCCCCTGACGCATCCTCATCCTCTCCTCCAGCACCTCTGGTCTCGCCTGCAGATCAACAAACACCACTTTCACACAGACACCATCAGTACCAACAGCCCGCGCAATTCCCTCCCGAAGGACATCCCTGTACTTCCGCCTCAACGCCGAGCAGCTGAGCACCACGGCCGGGTATCCCATGTCAATCACAGCCTCAGCGGCATGCTTTGCCGCCCGCTGAAGCCAGGCCTCGCGGTCTTCGTCGGTGAGCGGCGTGCGGGAGGCCATGCGGGCTATCGCGTCCCGGCTGTGGAGCGAGTCGCCTTCGATGAAGGGCGCTGACAGCCAGGACGCGAGGGTCTGGCCGATTGTTGACTTGCCGCTCCCGCAGGGACCTGCCATTACGATGACGGTGCGGGTGCCTGCTGGTGTGGCGGACTTGGACCACGCGGTAGTTTGGAAGTAGTTGACGAACTTTGAGACGAGGTCCCGGTTCAGGACAGGTGCGTCGGCCAGCGCGGGCGAGAGGCTGCGTGCGACCTCTGTGGCGAAGACCTTGGAGGGAGCGAACTCGTCGCGGTCGTACTTAGACGCGAAGAAGTCAACTAGTTTGATGGGCGGGTTTGCCTTCGGGTCTGGGTTGGACGCGCGCAGGCGGCGCACCCACTCCTTGGGCTCGACCTCGTCGAACTCCAGCCCTGCCGCCTTCAGTGCGAGAAGCAGGTCCTCCGTCCAGCGGAACGTGTGCGGGTTGGTCACGTTGGCCACGATACTGCCAGCTTCGGAAAGGGAGATCTCGGCCACGGCCCGGCCGACGGTGTCGACAGGCAGCCACGAGGGCGTTTCCTGGAGCCGTGGCAGGGCGCCAACTGTGAGGGCGCTCTGGATCATGAGCGGAATAGCCTCGGTGTGGTTCCAGACGCCGTGCTTGGTGTCTGCCATGATCTGCCCGACGCGCAAAACCCGGGTTCGGACACCGGCCTGTTGGGCTGCTCGCGCACACAGGTGCTCTGCAACTGACTTGGACTGCGCATAGCCCATGCCTTGCGCCCACTCCAGCTCGGTAATCGTCTCGGGTACGGCTGGCAACGGGCAGCGGGCTGTGGCGCTGACAGAAGAACAGAAGTTGAACGTGGCGTTCTTACCCGCCCGGGTCAGGGCGATGAGGTTGACGACGCCGGCAAGGTTGGTCTGCTTGAAGCTCGAGATGTGCATGTTGAAGTTGACGGACCAGGCGCAGTGTATCACAGCGCCGAGGTTCTGCGTCACGGCTTGGTATGTTTCGGCATCGAGGCCCAGCGTCGTTTGGGACAAGTCGCTCCTCAAGGCCACGACCCGCCTGGCCGAGGCTGCGGGTATGGTGTGGTAGAGCCGCCGCTGTAGCAAGGACTCCTTCACTCTTCGGGACGCCTCTCCGTTGCTTGAGGCCCGCACCAAGCAGTAGATGGTGCTGACGGAGGAATTCCTCAGCAGAGAGGAGACGACATGTGCGCCGAGCGAGCCGGTAGCCCCTGTCACGACCTGGATGGCGAGAGGTTAAACCAATGTTAAGTAAGAGCGCGGTAAACGTATCAAGACAGCACATACCACTGAAGATTGCTTGACCTCCTGTGGAAACTCCCCCAATTCCTGGATGAGCTTCCGCATCTCATCCTCGACAGTGCCTTGACTCACGCACCCCTGACCGCGAGCCAAGCCCAGCAGGTGCGAGCAGAGCTTGTCGATCGAGGGAAAGTCAAAGACGACATTCTGCCCAAGACTCTTGCCGCCCAGGTCAACAGACCGCAGGATCCGGCTCCGCAGCTGGAGAGCCTGGAGCGAATCCAGTCCCAGGACGAAGAAATCGGTGTCATCGCTGCAGTCCAACACCCGTCCCGTAACCTCCACCAGCGCCTCCCTCAGGAACTTGCGCAACTCAGGCTCCGACAGCACCCTCACCTCACCACTGCCCTTGTCCGCAGCATCATACGCAGCCTCAATCTCCGCCGCAAACGTCTTGTAAAAGGCCTGGCGGATGACGCTGCCCTTGTCGGTGCGGGGACAAGCGCAGTCGGCGGGCAGCACGCAAACCATCTCTTTCGCAATGCGCGCGTACCCCTCAGCGTTTGCCTGGGCGCGCTCCACAACAGGCCACACCACCTCGCGCACTTCATCGGCCGAGGCATGCTCCAGGTGGGCGGCGGGCACGATGAGGATTCCCAGGTTGGGTCTGCCTGCGCCAAACACGACAGCCTCTGCCACGTTCTTGTCGGATCGCACGTTGCCCTCGAGCTGGACGGGGTTGAACTTTTCGCCGTTGACAAGGACAATGGTGTCGTCGCTGCGGGCGATATATTTCCACGCCTTGGGGATGGTGGGATGTGGTTCGAAGAGGTCCTTGGTGCGGTACGAGCCGTCGGGCTGGTTGGATGCGATCTTGGCTGGCCAGCCGTCCTTGACGGCGCACTCGAAGAGGTTTGGGCCACGGGGAATCCATTCTAAATAGGGTGAGAGCTTGTCGGTCTCGCGCACGTAATTCCATGCCTTGTCGCTCGGCGGCCGGAACGATGTCATCAGCTGGCCGACTTCGGTCCTGCGCGTCTTGTGTGTTAGGAGGTCGAGAAGTCTTACGGAACTGGTCCCAGGGTGACTTACGCTCCATAATGCCCAACGAGGTTCACGCCGCACTCGACCAGCCTGTCTCCCAGCTCGTCGGGGCACGCAGAGCCGCCGTACATGACAACCTTGAGCGAGCGCAAGATTTCGATGCCCTCGTCCGACTCGGCCAGGAGCTTCAGGGCGTAAGGCACCCCATAGAAAATCTCAAACTTGTGCTTCGTCATGATGGACACGAGGTAGTCGTGCGTGAGCGGCAGCGAGGCGTTGTACAGGTGGATCGGCTTGCCCGAGTAGACGGCGCGGAAGAGGTTGCAGATGCCGTGGTTGTGGTACAGCGGCAGCGTGATGAAGGCCTTCATCTCCATGCTGACGGCGTAGTTGGCAAGAGCTGCCTTGTGCGTCTGGTAGATGGGCTTTGGAAGGCCGGTGGAGCCTGTGTCATGGTCAGATACCAGACGAGGACTGCGTTTGGTCGGAAGGGGAACATACCACTCGAATGGATAATGTACACAAACTTGTTGGTCTCGACTGACAGATCCAGCGCCTGATCCAACCTTGTGTCGGCATGGACCTCGATGGGGAACTCATAGGCAGACCTGGGCGCAATCTCGTCGATCACAAGGCCCTCAACACTTTGTTGTGTTGCCCTCGCTACCTCTGTGTAAGCGGGAGCGGCGAGCAACACCTTGGCGCCGGTGGTGGTGATCAGTGATTCGATGGCGGCGGGAGAGATGCGGGTCGACAAGAACAGCACCGTGTGGCCGAGCTTGACGAGCGCCAACATGGTGATGATGTAGTCCAGGTCCGACGGGCCGAGAAGGGCAACAACGGTAGGCGTCTCGGTCGACGATGTCCGTGTTGGGATGATGCGTTGGTAGCCCATGGCGACGCGGTACCCAAACACATCCAGCTGCTGCATCGTGTAGTCGACATAGTCGATCCCCGAAGATGGATATGAGACAATGACACGATCTGGGTGAGAAACTGCCCGCCTGCGGATGAGTTCGCCCACGGTGAGAATGGTGCTGTCATCTTCAACCTCAGGCGTTGACCGAAGGTTGGAGATCGTGGAGGCGGCGGGCATGTCCAGACCGGCACCGTGGACCGGAGTCAGGGGGAGTGCGGTGGCCGCAGGAGCCATGGTTGAGTGAGTGATGAAGCTGCTCAGAACAAAGGAGTGGCGGCGGTATCGACGGGTGAAGCATGAAGCTCATCGTTCAAACGGGATAACGCAGGGTTGAAGTATCACCAAGTAGAGACTCTGTCTTGCTGAGGGACCCCGTACCTGGCAGGTTGTCCAAACTTGATCCGTACGGGCCGGAAGTTGAGCCTACTTTCTCCGTCCATGTCTCAATCCGGAGACCGTGGTGGGGACCAGATAGCGTCGGCTGACCGGTTTTCCGTGCGAATTAGGATACCGCGGATTCATTTCCGGTGCTCGTCTGCCGCGTCAGCCACTGCGCCAATGATGCCAAGTTTTTGATCCGCAGGCCCTCTCCGCTTACCAATGACCGCAAGAACTCGCGGAATGGATAGCCGTCTCCGTGAACCCCAGTAACCGGCCGGAAGCAGATCTGCGAGTCATGCTCGGCGAGGAGTGTACCCGGCGGACCGGTGTTCGCGAACAAGTGGGCTCTTCCGGCGCCAAGCCCGGGTTCGGCGGCGGAGACGGGTAAAAGACGGGCGAAGCAACTCGGCAGCTATAATCCTCCCTCACCCCTCAATTTGAGACCTCCAATCTCAAAACGACAACCAACTGCTCCTCTCCTCTTCATCATTGCCTCCCGCAGCCGTTACATCTCCGCATCCATCATGTCTCAAACCGACCTCCCCACCCACTTCACCCTCAACACGGGTGCCAAGATCCCCGCCGTCGGCTTCGGCACCTGGCAAGCGCCAAACGACGTGGTCGAGCAGGCCGTGGCAGAAGCCCTGGCGTGCGGCTACCGGCACATCGACTGCGCCAGCATCTACCGCAACGAGACCGGGGTGGGCGCGGGCTTGCGCAAGAGCGGCATCGACCGGAAGAACGTCTTCATTACGGGGAAGCTGTGGAACACCAAGCATGCTCCGGAAGATGTCGAGGCGGCGTTGGACAAGACGCTGGCGGACCTCGGGGTGGAGTACCTCGATTTGTTTCTGATGCACTGGCCAGTGTGAGTTTCCCCTCTGGCACTCTCTTTTGAACCTGTCGCTAATCCGCTCATGTCAGAGCATTCCGGGGAGGCGACAAGTGGTTCCCTCTTCGACCAGACGGGCAATTCGACGTGGTCGACATCGACCCGGCCGAGACGTACCGCGCCATGGAGAAGCTGCTCGACACGGGCAAGGTGAAAGCCATCGGCGTGTCCAACTTCACGCGGCAGCGGCTCGAAGACCTCATGCAAAAGACGACCGTCGTCCCCGCTGTCAACCAGATCGAGGCCCACCCGTACCTCCAACAGCCTGACCTACTCTCCTTCTGCCAGAGCAAGGGAATCCAGATTGTCGCCTACTCGCCGCTCGGAAACAACCAGACGGGTGAGCCGCGCGCCGTCGACGACGCGGTGGTGCAGCAGCTCTCGGCCGAGACGGGTCTCGACGGCGGGCAGCTGCTCGCCTCGTGGGGCATCCAGCGCGGCACGGTGGTTCTGCCCAAGAGCGTGACGCCGTCGCGCATCCAGTCCAATCTTCGTGTCCGCAGGCTGTCGGATGACGTCTTTGGCAAGCTGACGGCGCTCGAGCGGCACAAGCGCTTCAACACGCAGGAGAGGTGGGGTGTCGATATCTTCCAGGAGGTCGGCGACGAGAAGGCACGGCAGATTGGGGAGAGTTATGCGGCCGAGAACAAGGAGAAGTTTACTGTTTGATGACTCTGGAGTCCATGATGTCTCCCTGTACATAGATGGTTAGACCGATAGACATAGTGGCAGACGGCTGCACCCTATGCATATGAAGCCTTGGTTTTCGATGCCGTCACAGGCCATCTAACCGGCGGCTGGACCATGTAACCAGGGGATTGAGGTTTCGTCAAAGCCGATATACGGGCCGAATGCCTGGAAGCAAAGTGTGAGTACTAAGTAGCGAGCAACGAGGGAAGTCACAGCCAGGGATGGCAGAAGCGTACCGAGGAATCCAACTCCAACCAATCCGTCATATTCCACGTCTCGAAGATCGGGTTCCCTGGCAAGGTTCCGAACCCATCCACGGAACCGAGCATGGCCGGTTGGAAGCCGTTGACGTCGAGGTTGCCGACATGCTCCTCAAAGGGCTGGGCATGCTGGTTGTCTCGTAGGACGGGTAACTGGTTCATGACAGGCCCCCCCTTTTCCGCAGAGGAGACGGCGTGTTGGCGTCCCGCAGTGACAAGCCTGCCAGACCTTCGCTGAGCCTCGGAGCGCAGCTCCTCGAGGATGATGGCGTACCGACGGCTGGGTGAGTTGGTCGCCGTAGCCTGCGCCAAGTGGGTCTGGCAACGCTCTGCCAGGTCGAGCAGCAGCGCGCGGTTGACGGCCGATTTGTTGGCCATGCCGGAGGTGCCGTTCGCATCGTGCTGGGTCTGCAGCTGGATCTCCCAGGCATACGTCACGACAAGGGCGCAGAAGGCAACGTAGTGCGTCCACCAAAAGGCGTGGAAGATGGGGCTGTCGCAGGCCAAGCTGTCGACAATCTCGAGCACGGTTTTTGCCGCCATCACGCACTCGGCGACTTGGGGCTCGTTGTTGCTGAGGTTGCCGAGGAGGAAAAAGCGGTTGGCGTGCATGACGGCGTGAGAGTAGGCGATGCGCAGCACGAGGCACTGCCGCCGGAAGCTGGGAATGAGACTGGACGGCCGGACCGCGCCGAGGTGTGGAGGGAGGCTCGCCTGCCAGCTGTGCAGCTTCTCGCACAGCCGGTGTGCCGCTGACACTCGTTCTTGCTCCGATATGGGCCGGATCGTGTAGACTTCGCACGTGATCTGACCGATGATCTGCGCAATCCTATGGCTGTTGTCAGGACCTTTTGAAGCTACAGCATGCAGTTGGAAGCGAATACATACTTTGCGTGGAAGATGAGTGCTTCAAGGTGGCTGTCAACGTTGGTGTTGACGCGTGATGATGAGGCATCCGGTCGCATGTCCTCGTCGTTGATGGCGTCGGGAAAGTCCTGGTCAATGTCCCCGTCGTGGTAGTGTCTTGGGCGGCCAAGGATGATGCCCAGATAATGGTCCAGAATGTAGGCGGTCCAGAAGGTCCGCTTGCGGCACTGCGACTGGATGTAGTCGGCGTTTTGACTCCCCGAGGCGAGTTGGAGCTTCCTGCTGACACCGCGGTGCAGCCCCAAGGCGCCGATGATCTGCAAGACCTCTCCAAAAACATACCAGGCGCGGTTCACACGAGAAGTGGTGAGCAGGTACAGCACCTGGACAAGCCGAGCCTGGGCGGATTCAAGCCGAGGCAAACCCCTTTCTTCGCGAGTCAGCCGTGCGCCTTCGCTGAAGAGCCGGTCACTGCGGGCGAGGGATCGCGCCTCGTCGTCGGCTGTAGAAAAGCCCCGTGACTTCTCGTGGTGTGTGGTGGCTATGGCAAGCGCTGTCAGGAGGATGGCCACCTTAGCCCGGGGGATGCCATTGTCGATCGGCTGGCCTTCGGCGAGGTTGCTCTCGACGGCTTCGAGCCAGGTCTCCACCGTCGGCCGATGCAAAAAGCGGTACGTGGCTATGCAGACGTCAAAGTAGAGGGCGAGCAACTCCCGTGCTCGCGAATGGTCTGGGAACCACGAACGCGGATCCGCGCCGCTGTGGACAGTCGCATCACCACCAATGTCGTCAGACGGAAGCGGTCGGTCACCTGCCGCAAAGATGGGCTGCTCCTCTAACGAGAGGCTCCCTGCTTGAGGTGGAATGCCGTCACCGGTATCGTTTGGGGGCGGCCCATTGGGCCGTGAGAGGCGTTTCCAGGCGCGGTGCAGAAAGGCCAGACCGCTCGTAGGATCGAGCACCTGGCCCTGGATCTCGGCCACGCCCAAGACCGGCGACGCTCTGGACGATGGAAGGCGGCTTTCGTGCAACCGCTGGCCCCCGACATCCAGAGATGTTCCACCCGGCTCTTGCTGCCCCGCCGGGTCCGGGGCGACGGAACGGGTGTGGCGGCGGGTGCGCACCGACTCCCCGTGACGGCCCGTGTTCGCCGAAGGTGGGTCCACGGCGGTCTGAGCAACCGAGGTTGGTGTTCCGGGAACCATGATTCTCGACATCGACAGCGGCGGTGGAGTGGGAGGCCGACCGCGCGAGTACTCGGCGAGGTAGCGACACGCTCGTCCTTTCCGATGGCACGTCTCGCATGGCTCGGTTCCGCTGCACTTGGCCTTTCGCGACTTGCACTCGTCACAAGCTCGGCTGACCTTGGCTTTGCGTCTTGGTGGCAGGGACCCCGGGTCACTGGTTGCTGTCGGCGGGGATGCTGATGCCGTCAAGCGTGATTGGGAGTCGGCCTGTTCGACGACCCGCCGTCGCTTTGCCGGCCGGGAACCAGAGGCAACGGCAACTGTGACATCGGCGCCATCGGCAGGCAATTCCGACTGGATGGATACGTGTTGGCGGTGCATTGCCTGTGTCGCTCCTTGTCCGAGCCTGACAAGGTCCGGAATCGCGGCTGCGGAAATTGTGATGAGAAAGAAATCGATGTGGACAAATTTTTCGGATTCTTGGAAGGTGGGAGTTTTCAGGCAAGAGCGGGCCGGCCCAGCAGCAGCAGCGGATTCTTATCCGTGGCTCGGCGCAGCAATTGGCCAGCCCGTGTCGCACAGACTCGCTCGGCAATTGGACTTCCATCGACCCACTCTTGACACCGGATGTGCGGGGCCCCGCAAAATCAAGTTCTCGGGTTGGGAAAGGGGCATCTTGCGATGTGAACTTTGCCGAATTCAGCTCCAGGGACAACCTAACTCTCTCACTTTTGACTGTCAAGGCCCGGGGATGCGCAATGTTGGCGGCCGAGTATAAGGATGGACCATCATTGTCCTTTTTTTCCCTGGGGCACACCGCAGCCGGCGAGTCCTTGTCCTTGTCTGAAGTCCTCTTCTGTTTCTGACTTTCCGTCTTTTTCCATATTGTCTTTCCGCGAAGCAGTTGTCGTCGACAGCTGCCACCACCTAAACCATGACTGCCACGGCCACCTCAGACGAAAAAGCCGACATCGTCATGGCCGAGTCCGGACACGATGACACCGAAAAGGCCAGGGCCGTGCATATCATCGACAACTTCCGGGTCCTCGGCTTGACAGACGACGATGCCGACTTCTACAACGCCTTCAGCGAGGAGCGTCGGCGGCGCGTCATCCGCAAGGTTGACATGCGCCTCGTGCCCATTCTGGCCATCCTGTACCTGATTTCCCATCTCGACCGCGCCAACATCGGAAACGCCAAGATTGAGGGACTGGCCAAGGACCTGGGCTGTAGGTCGACGCTTCGACCTTTATGTCACCCCGCGTGCTAACCTCGCTCACGCTTCACAGTGACGGATATTCAGTGGAACATCATCTTGTCTCTGTTCTTTGTGCCCTACATTCTCCTCGGTAAGCCGCTGGTTCCTTGGTCAGTCTGAGAGAGGCTAACCCGAGCGCTTCACAGAAATTCCCAGCAACATGCTGCTCAAGAAATTTGGCAGGCCATCCATCTACATAGGGATCCTGGTCACATCATGGGGCGTCATCATGACACTCCATGGTGTTACCCAGAACTTCGCCGGCATGCTGGTCGTCCGGCTACTGCTGGGCGTTTTCGAGTGCGTCGCCCCCCCATACTCACTTGGAGGTCTGCTGACTGGGTTGGTGTTTTTGCAGGGCGGGCTTTTACCCCGGTGCCGTTTACCTCTGCACGTTTTGGTACATGCCCAAGGACCTGGCTCAACGCATCGCCTGGTTCTACTGCACCAGTGCTCTGTCGGGCGCCTTCTCCGGCCTTCTCGCTGCCGCCATTGCGCAGATGGACGGCGTCGGAGGATACGAAGGATGGCGCTGGATCTTCATCCTTGAAGGGCTCGTCACTCTCGCCCTTGGCGTGGCGTGCTTCTTCCTCCTCATCGACTCTCCTGAACGGTCCGGCAAGTGGCTCGACGAAGACGAGATGCGGTTCCTCGTGCTCCAACGCTTCATCAAGCAAGGCGGCAAGTTCAGCGAGGAGAAAGAGAAATTCCAGTGGAGCGACCTCAAGGCCGTCCTGACCAACTGGCGCCTCTACCTGCAGGCCTACCAGCTGCTCTGCATCTCGGCCTGCTCCTACGGCACCAAGTTCACCCTCCCGACCATCACCAAAGCCATGGGCTTCAGCAACACCAACGCCCAACTCATGACCGCTCCACCATACATAGCCGGCGCGCTCTCAGCCCTCTTCTTCTCGTACCTCTCGGACCGCTTCTTCTGGCGCATGCCGTTCGTCGCAATCCCCATGGGCCTCATCACCATCGGTTACGCAGTCATCCTGTCCCGCGACGGCCATCTCGGCGGGTCCAACCTCGGCGCCTCCTTCTTCGCCGTCATCCTCACCTGCATGGGCATCTACCCCGTCCAGCCCGCCGGCTCGTCCTGGGCCGCCAACAACCTAGCGCCCGCCAACCGCCGCGCCATCGGTGTGGCTTTCAACATCTGCTTTGGCAATATTGGCGGCATAATCGGGTCGTACATGTACCTCGACTCCGAGGCGCCCAGGTACCAGACCGGGTTTGGGTTGAGTTTGGCGTTTGGTGCGTCCGGCTTGCTGTGTGCGTTGCTCCTGGAGCTGAGCTACAAGTGGGGTAACGCGAAGAAGGCTCGCTTGACCGAGGAGGAGGTGCGGGCGAGGTACACGGAAGATGAGTTGCACAGGCTTGGGGACAAGAGCCCGCTGTTCAAGTACACGCTCTAGGTGTCAGTTGGATGACGTGAAGGAGGTTTTGGTTGACCCAACCTTCCGTGGAGGAATGATCTGACGAGATATGATGGGATATGGAAGCGATGAGGTGCACGAAGTAATAGAAAGATATCCCCGAGAACAATTCGCTCCATTCTTTCAACTAATAGAAACTCGGCTACCCAACTCAGGGGTAAGGCGGCGAAGCGTCGAGAACAGGGAAAATTAACCTTCCAAGTAATGGGACCTGGACACCCGGCTACCCATCTCAGGGGTGAGACACAGGCTCGGGTAGCAGAACTGCAAACCCGGGTCTGGCAGGAAGCAAACCCCTCGAGAACGGATCTCTGACCATCGAACAGATCGAAAGTGCAATTCCTGCCTTCTGGAACGCCTCGACCAGACAGTCAAATTCGTTCTTCGGCGGTATCCTGCGGACCTCAAGAGTAACCGACACGAGCTTCGGAAACCGGGAGCGTTCTTCAGCCATGGCCCGAATGTCCCTGGACACGATCGGTCAGTAGAAAATGCAGCCGATGCGAAGACGCACCAGAGACGGCGGGAACTCTTTCAGAAACCCATCCGTCGTCACCAGCTCACAGCTGCGGTCGTTCTCCATCTCGTCAGGCTCCTCGAACACCGGCCCCTACAAACCAAGTTGTTCGAGCTCCAGCATCTGAAGAGCTGAGACACCCTTCAACGAAATCCCAACCTCGAACCCCGCGAGCCCATGCCAGGTCGGTTCAAAGTAGTCCTCGCGGTCATTCTCGTCGTTCACGTCAATGTCCTCGCCACACACATCAGTCTCCCTCAACGGCGTGTTGATCGGACTAAAAGCCCAATAACACAACCTCTCCAGCGTCTCCTTCGCAGTCCCCAGGTGCCTCTCCAAGTCAAACACGTCCCGCCCCAAAATCAGGCCCCCTTCAAAAAGTTCCAAATCCCCAAACACTACATACTATGCCGAATGATGGCCTCAACCTCCTCCACCCCAACTTTCTCGCCGCTGATGGACAGCTTCCTGAGCAAAGGGAACTCAACATCCCACGACAACGCCATCAACTCATCGCGGCCGCTCACTGCACTAGAAGAAAACCAGCCGTGTCACCACCACACTCGGCCGCAACCAGACTCTCGAGGTTCCTGGCGTGCCGCAAAAACGGCCCGGCCTCCTTGATGTGATATGAATACCACTCCCTCAGCCACCCCTTCCTCCACCCAACAAGCACGACATGCCTGAGGCTTTCCATCGGATGCCTCCAGTCTGGTCGCTCCACGTCCCCGCAATAGGCTCGGGGTGGCCAGACTGAAGGGAGGTTGGAGAGAAAGAAGCGACTGGATGTCTCAGTGGTAATAGAGCGACGGCCTTGACATGGAGGAAACAGAATCAGTTGGCATTCAATATAAGCTGAGCTTGCGGGCTTGTTCTAATATTCTTAAACTTGCTAATTCTCCTTTCTGTCAGTGAGGTCATTTACCCGGCTTTCCCAGCGCTCTGGAGAAGGGAACCATCAGAGCAAAGCCCCCTTTGTGTACCGCGTCGAGCCCCTGACACGGAAGTTCTTGCCCAGGATGATCGCTTGTAGCTGATAAGCCACAACCACATCGCCTTCCACGGAAGATGTTTGCATGTGCTCGGCGCTGCTCTGCCGCCCGACACCAGCAACGGGGAGCCCTAGATTGAAGCTCTGCTCCCTCCTGTCGCCCGATGACACCGTGAGTCCTTTCGCAACCATGACTCCCGTCACCATGTACACCATCCGGGGTCCCATCTTCCCCAAATGCTCAATATACTCCACCACTTTGGGTTGTCTCATACTTGCCGCGAGGTAATTCTTGTCTGTTAGGAGATGGGTCGTTTCCAGTCTCCTCATTGTCGTGTGTCTGAACGAAATCTGATGTTCCAGTAGGCCTCCGAGGAATACGGACAGGAGGCGTGTAAAGAACGAAGCCTGACTGGGAGGGTTGAAGGGGAACTGGGCAGTGCCCGCGCTTGTAGTCGTGATCAACATTCCGGGGGGGATCGGAAGAGGCTCATCGCTGATCGGGTGCGTCGGATCATCTGGACTCTTGATGATGGAACCTAGTTTGACAGCGCTGGGCGGGATGTCGAAACTCTTGGTCAAGAGGTAGGTTGCAGGTCTGCGGAAGGCGCGCTGTGGCAGATGGAACGGCCACATAAAGCCGAACTTCTTTGTCGAGCTCCACTCGTCGGTAAAGAGCTTTCCGAACAGCCAGGCCGCTCGGAGGGTGGTGGCGGCGGCGACCACGAGAGCGATGATCTGGCCGATGGAGTCGATGGCCGAGGTTGGCTGCAGGCCGACATCTCGCATGGCCATCTCAGCCGCTGCCAGCGACGTCAGGGCGTAGACGCCGTACCAGCCGTACATGAAGGATACCGTGGCCGGGTACTCGCCATAGCGGGCCACGTTGTAGCTGGCTTGTACGCCAGGCGCCGACTTGCCCTCGGCGATGTAGGGGTATGTGATGCCGACAAGCAGTCCGCCTTTCTTCTGCTCCTCATCGCCGTCACTGCCACACTTGGGCTCGGCCTCGTGGAAGGTTTGCGTGTTGTAAATGGCGTGGAACGCCGCCTGGCTGAAGCCGACGCACCGAGAGGTGTAGTAGATCCAGAAGACGGCTTGCTCCCTCGACGAGGTCAAACAGTTGCTCAACCATGCCCACCAGAACACGGTCAGACATCGGCAACTATCCGTCGCGAACGAGCCAGCAAATAGGTTTGAGGCCAGGACAGGCACAACGGCAAGCCCAAAGACCTGGACGACAACGACGATGCCGACCTGCCACCGAGCGGCCAGGGCCTGCTTTGCCGCGAGCTGGATGGACAGGGCCATGTTCTGAGCGTCGAGGATCATGGCCCCGGCCGCGGCATCTGCTAACGACAGCGTCCCGCGACGGAGCTGGACGACGAGGGCGACGGCAAGTGACACGTGAGTGAGGACCAAGCCGGCGCCAATCTCCTTCGCACCAGTGGCCTTGAGGTGGAAGCTGCCCATGAAAGTAACCATGATCAAGACGCCGACCTGAACCCACACGGCGCTGCGGACTCCCATCCCAGCCACGTCCGCGTCGATCCCTGCGGCGCATTGGCTGCCTGTGGCTTGGACGTCGGTATTCGGGCTGGCAAATGTGACTGGCACCAGCACCGTTCCCAGCAGGGCGAGGCCGGCGGGGGCGATCCATTGCCGGAGCGGGATGTACCCTCGGTGTTCGCTGATGCTCGATGTAAAGATGAGAAGCTCGAGGACGAAGACAGCAACTTGCAGTGTCAGAAAGACCCCTACAAGCGCGAGTCGGGATTCCACCTCCGGGATCATGGTTGGGGGCCGGCTCAAATCTAACTGCAAGTGCCGCGAGAAACGGAGAGAGGTAATAGCCTTCGCATCAAGTTGTTGATCTTGCTCAAAGTTCCCCGCCCGAGCTCGTGCTGCCAGCGTGCAGTGGTTCAGCTTGCCAGCCTTCAGATAGGGCTGCAGATCACGAATGATATCAGCCAATGATATATTGGGCCCAACGCCCCAAGAAAATCTGAAAAAGCTTACTGCTGGGACTTGAGGTACCTTTCCCTAAGTTCTCAGCCTGTAATTATGTCTTCATGATTGTTGCACATTATTGTCTAGTCCTCGCCAACATAGAGTCGTAAGGTACCTTACCTTACCTAGGTACCTTAACTTGAACCTAGGTAGGTACACCGTACCTTACCTGGTAATCGCCGACTCCAGTCAGATATCTTAACAGCAGGCTGGCTGTACTCCCCTTTAGTCTCATGTCAGTGCCAAACATTCCGCGAATTTCCACCCCCAAGCCCCTGAACCCCCGTGTTTTCGGCCTCCGACCTTCCAGGGCCGTGTCGGTGAAAGTTGGGCCGGCTTACACCGGAGAGTTCCGACTTTTTCCTTGGTGGGACCGTGCTTCATGTTGGCGCCGGGATATTTCATGATTCATCCCTTGGGTTGAGCCAGCCTTGCTCCGTGTCTCTAATCACCAATACTCCGTTTCCAACCTTTGAGACCTGTTATTAGCAAGATGAGCAACACCTTCCCGACCTTGCCAACCTCGAAGTTGGCGATTGCCCTCGCCGTTCTACCCCTGGGTATCTCGACCGCCTGCCTCTTTTACCTGAACCGCCTCGTCACTCGACAGTGCACGGTGTCAACCGGCCGACGAGACAAAAACAAACGCATCAACACACTCTCACCCAACCTCCGGAGACCAGCCACCTTCCCAGAAGACGTCGACTCGGACGACTCAGAATGGATCCTAGCATACGAACGGGTCACCTCCAAGCCGCTAAACAGGTCCAGCCTTCCACATGACTTTGAAAAACACCTGTCCACGGCGTTGACACGGTACATCCGGACGACCATGACAGCATTCAGCTGGACGCCGCAGGCCTTCATTCTCCGGGCGGCTGTGGGAGATACGGCGGTGAAGAGGACGTTTGACACGGCCTTCATCCAAAATCTGGACTTCTGCGAGGGCGACCGCGTCAACGGGTTTTGGAGTGTGGTGTATCATGGGGACCAACCTGCTGGCTCTCATGGTGGTGAGAGGGTGGAGATGGCGCTGGATGCTCCGCCCACTTACAAAGGCCCGGTTGTCAGGGGGGTTGTGGTTGCTGGGATCGAGGTGCAGGATGATGGGGGGTTGGTGTTTGTTAATGAGACGTGGATGTGGAGGAGGGAAGGGGACGCGCCGGTGGTGTTGGAGGGGCGAATAGGGCGGTGGCTGCATGTTGTGCTGTCGGGGTGGCTTGTGATGAAGGGCATCAAGGCTGTGACGGGACACCGGGTGCTGGGAAAGAAATGTTGAGATAACCCGTGCCTTCAATGGATTCCCTTCCGGCTTCCATCTTGTGGTCGACGTCAAGTTTGAGAAGTTACCTTACTAATAGCCTAACAGACTGGAGCCTCACAGTTTTCCCTTGCTCGTCGCGACCTCGAGATTGCCGCAGGAGAACCTCAAGATAAATCCATGCAATGCCCAGTCCACTGCCCTGGCGTCTTGGTTCCTGGCACGTCGGTACATGTAATTCCAGATGCTCATGCATGCCTGCAGTACCCGTTTGCCACCCAATCCTTGACACTGCAACTCCGATAGCAGCTCCCGAGCCCGACATCGACAAGGATAATGGGCAAAAACCCGACTGCTGTTTGAATCAAGGGATCGATACCGTCGTCGCCCGTCATATATTGGTGAAGGCGGACCCAGGAGACGCCAACGACCATTCGTGTCCCGATGACGATGAAGATTAAGTATGCGCTTTCCGAGAAATGTGGCCACAGGAAAACTCGGAGCATGGCGTTGAGGACGAGGGCGTAAAGGAAGAAACAGCAGAAGGAGAGTCGGCGCTCGAGGGGCGTGCAGTTCGCGGCTTGCGGGCGGTGTGTTGGTTCCTCGCCGGCCATGTTTGGGCGCGGCTTTCTGGTAAACTGGTAGTAATTTGTGCGTGTCAGAACTTGATAATGGGAAGAGAGGCGAGTTTGAGGACAGTCGTGAAAAAAATGTAACGTGCCCTGGGCCGAGGGGCGGGGGACGTGTTCAGTTGCTGCCCAACTTGAAGTCTGCCTTGCGCCTAGGATGGGGGATCTGCACAACCAGCAGCCTCGGCATGCGGCTGAGCACACCGAAGTGTCTCGGAAGCGGCCCGATGAACGGGCGGGCCAAGTGATCTTCACCCCGATTGCCTCCAGCTTGAGCATTATCCCGCTCCGCGGCTCTTCAGGACTTCAACAGCTGCCAACACATGCATGCACGGAAGACTTCTGTCTCAGCACATTCCTAAATTGGAGCATGCTGTCGGCAACCCTTCTCGTCAACAGATCATGAACTAAGGGGTCAAGACACACAACGTTACCGACCAGCTGGGTAAGTGTCACGCTGATCGTTCCGAGGAACAGTGGCCGAGCTATGTCGATTGTAGCAGTACGAGTCCTCCGTACCATTGAAGGGAAACACACTACTTGCTCGCTGACGGGGACACACGCTAGGCTTTTGAAGAAGTATCGGTACAGTCCCTGTCATGACGTTTACGCACCATCTGTTAAGGTACGACAGGTCCTCTCCTTTCCCGCTCGGGCAGGTGGTTCGCATGTCATGAAATATCCCGCCGTCTCAGCAGAAGGAGGTATGCCGGTGGCCAGTCCAGGAACGAAAGTAACTGGCAGCTGGAAAGCCTGAGGGAATCAAGCGGGTCTCAGAAACGGGATCTCCAGTCCTATATTAGGGAGACTGTCCTGCGCTTGGGTCCGTACCACAAGCTGATCACCATCTCAATCATCAACAGAATAACACTTCCGACCCTCGAGCAGCTGTCTCTCCAACATGAAGTTCCAGATCTATCAACCCTTTTTCTTGTCCTTACTGTCTAGTCACTCACAGGCTTTCCGAGTCACGTTCTACTTAGGGTCAGCGTGTCGCGGCGCTCGCCTGGGCTCCGGGTCGTACTCTTACCCTGCGTATACATTTCCCCCTGTCTGCTACAACGTCCCTGTCAACGCAGTTTCTGCCACAATTGAGAAAGAGTCGCTTGATGGCGAAAGCAACAGTGAGTCACGCCGTTTCACACAATGTTTCACCCCTTCATACCGCCGGTTTCTGTTCTCCAATGGCTTGTATGATGTCCTTATTGTCCCATATGTTACTCGTGGACATGGGTGATTGGTGACTCCTACTTATACCTCTCAGATGTTGCTTTCTGGGAGAAGTGCCAGGAGCGACTCGTGTCCAGCGGTGACGACAATTGCATTCAGCTCATGGGAGCGACAAAGTTCTCAATCCGCGAAGATGGCACAGTTCCTGGGAAGCGTGACGACTCTTCTGCCTTTGGCGCTCATGCGGTTGCCGAAACACGCATGCCGGATAGGGGTGAGGGCAAATCGCCCCTTGCGAGGAAGGCCAAGGACACCGCCAGTGCTCCGCCGGTGACGAGGAAGACCCGCGCTGTCGGCAATGCTCACTGGGTCGCCGAGCAGGCGCTGCATCGACGACAGCTCAATATATCCGAGGCCACGGCTCTCGGTTCTCTCTCGCCATACTTCGACCCCAACATCATGGTGGACGGCGGGTTTGGTCACGGCAACGTGTCCGAGGTCTTCGGGAGGACGGTTCGCTGGCAGCAGGTCGCCCTCGGAATTTCGGTGGGCGTTCCTCTTGACGAGTGGGACGATGCCATTCATGTCAAGAGTAACGCTTTCGTGCCCTACGGCGACGTGCACTCTCTCGAAAGGCGCGACGAGTGCGGCGTCTCTTCGGAAGGAACATGCCACTCACACTGGGCTTTGGCTGAGAGGGAGGAGCACGAGAAGAGGTGGGATTACGCTCACTGCCGTTCTCTTTTGACTTGCGTGAGAGACTCGGTCGGCGGGGGTTGGATGAAGATCGCTGATGGATGGGCTCAAGGAGTCCAATGCGCGGATCGGGTCAAGGCAGTTGGCTCGACCCTCTATGACTACGTCAAGCGTTACCCGGTGACTTGTGAGGTTGTGAAGCTGGCGGCCGGGGGAGCTGTCGGGTATGGGTTTGCTCAGATCGGTTCGGGCGGTCACGCAACTGCACAAGACAACGACGAGCTGGCCAGGTGCTCCAACAACTCCCAGGCCAGTGCCTTCATCGAAGGTATGCTTCAGGCGGCCAATGCTGGCGATGAAAACGCTGCTCGGGCGGATATTACCATGGGCAATGGCCACATTCTCGTTCTCTATGGGCGCGTCTACCCCAAAGACGCTCCGCCGCCGACCAATCTCTGCCCAGCTTAGGCCAGTAAGGACTGGACCGTGTGGACTGACCAAAGTGGCCATCATCAGGGGAATTGGATTGTCATACGACTGGGTTGGGAGGGAAGGATTTCTCATGTGCCTGAAGGTCTTTTTGTCGGGGTGGGATGAAGACTGGATGTTTCAGGGGGCGACCAGCTTGAAATTGGTGATTAGGTAGCATTCAACATGAAATTGACTGACGTTGGCTATTAATTACCTTCGCTTTCCTGTCGCTGTTCTCAGATACATGCTTGGTACTGCGGAGAGGGAGCAAGCATGGCTGGGTCCATCATGGTTTCTGAGCGTCAATCTCCCCTATTGCATCGTACCACAACTTCCAGTCCCCAGACCACTATGTAGGTAACATCGTGCTCAACCACCCCATAACCTCACAACTGCCTCCTCTTCAACCCAATTTCCAACCCCAGCGGCTTCCTCAAGAACCCCTCCCTGGTATCCATATAATTCTGCCTCAAGAACACCTCATACCGCCTCGCCCACGTCGCCACAATAAGCTTCATCTCCATCTCAGCCACATTCCTCCCCACACACGCCCTCGGCCCATAGCTAAACGGAATAAACGCATTCTTCTGCCTCGGCGTCAACTTCTCCCACCGCTCCGGCCTAAACTCATCCGCATCCGGCCCCCAAATCTCCTTGGAGTGATGAATCGAATACGTCGGCACGCTCAGAACAGTCCCCGGAGGGTAGTAATGCCCCTTGTAGTGCAAGCCCTCCCCATCAGGAGGAACCTGCCTCGGCAGACCAATCCCCGACGTCGAGTGGAACCGCAGCGTCTCGTTGACGACGGCCGACAGGTAGGGAAGGTCGCGGACCATGTCGAAGGTGGGCACGTCGACCTCGGCGGGGATGGCGGCGTCCAGCTCGGCCTGGAGCTTGGGGATCACGCCCGGGGTGCGGACGGCGTGGAAGAGCAGGGCGCAGGACGAGTTGGACGTGGTGTCGCTTCCCGCGATGAGCTGGGTGAGCGCCTCGGCGGTGAGTTCCTGCCGGCCGAGGGGCTCGCCCTTTTCGTCGCGGCCTTCGATCAGACGCTGGAGGAGGTCCTTGCGCTGGGCCGGGGGCGGGTTCTCGAGGCGGTTCTTGACGCGGGCGATGGCGATGCCGGCGAGGTTCTCGACGGCCTGCAGGCCCTTGCTGAAGAAGGGGTCTGGGAAGTACTTGGCGAAGGGCTTGAGCTGGGGGTGGATGCCGAGCGTGGCCGAGACCTCGCCGCGGCGGTTGAGGATCTCGATGGCGGGCGCGTAGATGGGCGGGCTCTCGGGGGACGCGCGGACCTCGGCCATGTCGGCGCCCGAGGAGAGCATGCCGAAGGGGGCGCCGAAGGCCAGGTCGCCAATGACGTCGAAAGCGAGGTAGTTGAACCAGTTGAGGCAGTCGAGGTAGGCCGCGCCGTCCTTGTTGGAGGACCGCAAGATCATGTTGTCCAGTTGCCGGACGAAGAGCTCGAGGTTGCTGTGGATGTAGGGCTCGAACTGGGCGACCGACTTGATAGAGAAGGTGTGCGAGACGATCTTGCGCTTGCGCGTGTGCTCGGCGCGGTCCCGCGTGTTGAACAGCCCCCTCTGGATGCTGACGAAGGCATCGTAGAAGTCCCTGCTGCATGTTAGCCCCTGAGACGTATCCAGCTTCACTGGGGATACTCACGACTTCAGGAAGCCGTTGCCGTGGCCGTAGATGACCTGGATGGCCTCGTCATCGAAGATGCTGACGTGGTTGGGCTGGATGCGAACCACCGGGCCGAGCTTCTTGTGCAGCTTGTCGACGGTCTCGTACCGGTTGCCCCGGCGGCAGACCAGCAACAGCCACCAGTTCGTGAACTGGGCAGGGAACGGCGCGGGGATCCATCGCAGGTGGCGGTAGGTCACAAGGTATGGATACACGTAGTAAGCCACAACAGCGACCAGAAGGGCGGGCGCCGCCCAGGGCGAGAGGATCAAGCTGATGAGGGCCATCTTGTGCGGTCCCTGACAACACTTGGTAGGGTAGGCAACAAGACGAACAGAAGAAACCTTCAGATCTGGCGGTTTATATCAGACGCGGTTGATCGCCGCTTCGCCTTCGGGCTGGCAACATCTGGGGCCCCAACTCCACCTCCGCATCCCCGGCGAACACTGACTAGCAGTCGTCCGTACCAAGGCCTAGTGCAGAGCCTCGCAGCTGCAGTCGGTCAGCGCGGCGATCGCCCCCATCTCGGGTAGCGCCCTCGGATTGGAAAAAACCGCAGTCGGTGATACGCGGCAGCCCCAGATCCGCAGGGACCGGCGTCACATGGTTGACGGTGTGCCACCCCAGAAATGCGGGGATGCGGAGTCTTTCGAGTCGCCGGCATCTTGCACCGGCACTGGGGGACCATGTGGAGAGGACGGGCCGGGGCCGAGCCTAACGTCCTATTAGTCGGGGGACGTTCGCGCTTCTCGCGACTCCGAACCGGTTTTGAGCGAGTCAGGGCAGCAAGTTTTCCGGGGAGGTGGAGCCCAAGTCGACTTTCAGGGACGCGCTTTGAGGGAAGACCGAGCGTGATCTTGGTCTTGCAAGGACAGGGTCGGGAGAAGACGCTTTGCTAGGTATCAGATTGGCTTCAGACCCTCATGTCTAGGGCACTGCAGCGGCTTCACCCGCCTTCAATTCTGATAGCCATGCGACAAAAGGGTCGGAACCCGAAGGTAGCTGGTGGAGGTCGCGTGCTCAAGTCCCACAGCCGTGAGTGTTTCTCTGAGATATGATGAGATGATGTGTTTAGGTTAGTTGTTGCCCTTCACGTTCATCCTAAGGCTTGGCCAGCTCCATGTCGCCCCTCCTCCGGTCATAATTGACAACAGCCTCCAGCAGAGTCTGAGCTCCAAGAGCACTACACAGTCGACGTCAGTGAACAGATCAACCCCAACAATACGACGGAGAACTTACCAATGCTCCGGACTGCAGTACTCTTCCGGATGATGACTGACCCCGTCCCTGCACGGCACAAAGATCATCGCCGTCGGACACCGCCGGCTGGTATACACACTATCATGCCCCGCACCGCTGGTGAGTTCCATCCACCCGTCCTCGCCCACCAAGTTCGTAGCCGCCTCCCTCACAGCAGCAATACACCCCTCGTTAAACTCCACGGCCGCTGAGTCCGTGTCGAGCGTCCAGGCGAGCGTGACGCCCTTCCCATCCTCGCGGGCAATCTCCGCAAACGCCTGCATGCACTCCTCCTGAACAGCGTGCACCACACTTTCCTGCGGGTGGCGGATATCCAGCGTGAAGCTCACCTCGGACGCGACCGTGTTAGTCGACGCGGTGCGCGGCAACTTAACCACTCCCGTAGAGGCGAGCGCGCCGTGGCGCTTGGCGATGGCGTTGGACGCGGCAATCATCTTGGACGCTGCAAGCACGGGGTCGCGGCGGGCTGCGAGGGGTGTCGTGCCCGTGTGGGCATCACACCCGGTGACGGTGACGGTGAACCAGCGGTAGCCCTGTGCGCCGCGCACCACGCCGACTGATTTTCCGGACTCTTCGAGGATGGGGCCCTGCTCGATGTGAAGTTCGAATTGGGCTCCAAGGGGGTATCCGGTGGCCGCGTCGTAGGAGCAGGCCACCGGGCCAAGGAAGCCGTGGCGCTCGAGCTCGGAACGCAAAGTCACGGCAGGGTTGAAGATGTCCGTCAGTGCCCAAGCCCTCTCTATGGGGATTGCTCCAGCCCAGACGCCGGATGAGCACATGGACTTGGGAAATCGAGCCCCTTCCTCGCTGTATTGGCCGATGATTAGAACCACGTTGCGGCATCATAATCGGAAAACCACGGTGGAAAGTAAGCCTACTTGGTCCAGTTGACCAACCCAACGTCCAACTTGGTCCGGAATCCGTTCTCCTTCATAGTCCGCAAGACCTCCAGGGCGGCAATGATGCCCAGAATGCCATCATACCGGCCGCCGCGCGGCTGTGTGTCGAGATGGCTGCCCATGGCCGTCATGGGCGCGGGCAATCCGAGGGACCCTTGCTGTCGAGCGAACATGTTGCCCATCTGGTCGACGGTGACAGTGCAGCCCAGCTTCTCGACTTCTTCTTGGAGCCAGCGCCGTACTTCGGCGTCCTCATCGCTGAGAGACAGCCGGGCCATGCCCGTCTCGGTCGGGGCACTGTGTATGTGCCCTCCAGTCAATTCACCGACCACTGAAACGCAAGGAAATCTTCAACAAGCTCTTGACTTACTCGCCATATCGATGAGCGCTGCCCCATTCACAGGACTTGTGTAGCGTCTCCATAAGCCGATCGGCGTTGATCCGAAGGCCTGATCCGGCCGCGGTGGAGAGACCCCGGCGCGGGGCCGGGCGGGACAGTCGGCGGGCGATGATGCGGCCAAACATTTTCGGACAGGCGTGGTGCAGTCGTGATAATTGAAACAGAAGTCGTCGGCGTGGTGATCTGAGCTTGCTGAAATTGGTGGAGCGGTCGAGAATTTCTTTGCATCCGTGCCTTCCCACGACAACCGTCGCGCCCTCTCTAGGACAAGTGTTGTGGGAGGGCGCTACTGGGCACTTGTCCCCGCCTCGACTCCTTAAAAGGTCTGGACCTCCGTCAACCCCAAGAAATGCAATCGAGAGCTCAAATACGGCCATGTCGACTTTTCGCAGACCGATCTACGTAAACCCGAAACCGACGACGGCCCCCTCGTCGACGGCGACGTCGGCGACACTCGCCTTCAACTTCCACAGCCAGTTCCCCGGCTACACCCCAAGCCCGCTGATATCGCTGCCCACCGTGGCCGCCGAATTGGGTGTGCGCGCCGTCTATGTCAAGCAAGAGAGCGACCGCTTCGGCCTGCCGTCCTTCAAAGTCCTGGGCGCATCGTGGGCCATCTACCAAGCCATTCGATCATTGCTGGGATTGCCGGATGGAACGCCTCTCGAGAGCCTGGTCGAGCGCGTGCGCTGTGAGACCGCCCCCATCACCCTCTTTGCAGCGACAGAGGGCAACCACGGACGCGCGGTGGCTCGCGTCGCCCGGCAAATGTCGCTGCGATGCCGCATCTACGTCCCGAAAACCATGCACGCCTACACGCGGGAGATGATCCGGTCTGAGGGTGCTGAAGTCGTTGTTGTGGACGGGGACTATGACCGGGCGGTGCAAACGGCAGCCGCCGCAGCGGCGGAGCTGCCCCGGGGTATCCTGGTGCAGGACACGGCGATGGAGGGGTACGAGGAGATTCCGGCGTGGGTGGTGGAAGGATACGCGACCTTGCTGCGCGAGGCGGATGCACAGCTGGATGCCCTCGGCCTGCAGGCAAGCCTCGTTGTGGCACCGGTGGGCGTGGGCTCGTTCGCCCAGGCTGTGGCCACGTACTACAAATCGCGCGAGACGCCCGCCACCGTGGTGGCCGTGGAACCGGATACCGCGCCTGGCCTGACCAAGAGTTTGCAGCGAGGGCAACTGACGCCCGTCGTCACCAGTCCCAGCATCATGGCCGGCATGAACTGTGGGACCGTGTCGTCCGCCGCCTGGCCGGTGCTGCAACAGCTCGTCGACGTCAGCGTCACCGTCTCGGACTGGGAAAGTCATTGCGCCGTGCAGGACCTGGCCGCCCGGTCGATCGACGCCGGCCCCTGTGGTGCTGCTCCGCTCGCAGCGATCCGCCGGCTCAAGGAGGAAGCTCCAACCACTTCGGACATTTTCACGCCGGAGTCAGTCATTCTGCTGCTCAGCACGGAGGGTTCCCGCCCGTATGAAGTCCCTGCGGACGTCTCGGTGGATGACGCGGTGGTACTGACCCAAGTCCTCACACGGATCAACTCATCCAACCCCACTCTCTCAAAAACCCAGGGCGCCGGTGAATCAGCCATCGTCGACTACCTCTGTGCCTGGTTCGCCCACCGCGCCATCGAGCATCACCGCATCGAAACTGTGCCTGGACGGCCGTCGGTGGTGGGAATCGTGCGTGGATCCGGCGGCGGCGCGTCGCTCATGCTCAACGGCCACGTGGACACAGTCAGTCTGGGCACGTACGACGGCGATGCACTGACGGGCCACTTGGGGAATAAGGACGGGAAGGAGGTCGTATTTGGCCGCGGCGCGTTGGACATGAAGGGAGGACTGTCGGCGGGGCTTTCGGCGCTTCTCGTGGCCCGGGAGCAACCGCTTGCGGGCGATGTCCTGGTCGCGGCGGTGGCGGACGAGGAGGACGCTTCGCAGGGGACGAAGGATGTACTTGCGGCCGGGTGGCGGGCGGATGCCGGGATCGTATTGGAACCGACCAATCTCGCTGCTGCCCACGCGCACAAGGGCTTTGTGTGGGTGGAAGTCGAGGTTCTGGGTAAGGCGGCTCACGGGTCCCAACCGGCGGACGGGGTGGACGCCATCATGAGCATGGGACTCCTGCTCCACGCGTTGCGCGAGTATCAGAGACAGCTGCCGGTAGACCCTGTGCTCGGACCGGCGTCGATGCATTGCGGTCTCATCCAGGGCGGAGAGGAGGTCTCGTCGTATCCTGCCAGCTGCACGCTGACTCTGGAATACCGGACCGTGCCGGGACAGACGAATGAAAAAGTCCTGGCCGACCTGGGCGTGGTCCTCGAGCGGCTGACCCAAGAGCATCCCGAGTTCCAGTACCGACCACCGCGCATCACACTTTGGCGCCCCAGCCAGCATGTTCCCCAGAACCATCCAATGGTGCAGCAGCTGGTTCAGCTGGGCGCCGGAGTACTCGGACACCCTCCGAAGGTGCAAAGCGTGCCATTCTGGTGCGACGCCGCGTTACTCACCGAGGCTGGCATCCCGAGCGTCGTGTTTGGCCCGTCGGGCGCAGGTTTGCACTCGCGCGAGGAATGGGTCGAAGTTGACAGCGTGCGTCAGGTGAGGGAGATCTTAGCTCGGTTCATTAAGCAGTTTTGCCAGTGATGTTCATGGGGGTTGTGTATGTTCAGAAAAGAACATTGGACGCAGGAGAATAGAATTGGTCTCAAACAAGCGTGGAAATAATGTTGTGCTTGGAATTTACAACTCGGTTCTTTCCAATCTGGAGATTCCGACGATGACCGGCAAAGTCCGCTCAATGCTCAATGGGCTAACTACATACAGCAGGCGGTGGGAGGATTCAATCTCCCCACCTTCCCGAAGCGGTTTTCGACTTCTGTTTCTCTTCCATCCCCTCCTTCCACATCTGACTTGAAGTTTCGTGTGGCTCTCTGTGTGTACGTTGTGGCTTCTATATCCTTCCATATCCATTCTTTGTGCGATAGCACTGTTTTCCATCTTTCCCTATTCGACCCTGTAGCCGGCCAATTCCCACTCGCTTCGATGGTCGACCGGTCCCCCGCCGAACCCTCGCGACCCTCGACAGACGACGACTGGGCGCACTGGCTGTCCTCCGCCTATCCAGAGTGTTTCTCGAATCTCGCTGACCCAGGGGCGGCCTCATCCTCGAGGTCCCAACTGCAGAACGACGTCGGGTCGCTCGAAAACTTGCCGAGCGAACATCTTTGGAGCGGCGAGGCGCCCGATCCGACCGTCGCCGACTCGACGACGATCCCTTTGCCCGATGACTTAATCGAGACCTCGCAATGGCTCCACGGCGTCTATTATCCCCTAACCCCCTGCGCCTACTGCCAACGACACAGACTGCAGTGCTTTATCATTCGTACCACCTCCGCCAATCCCAACCCTGTGACCTCCTGCTCGAGCTGCGTCGCCCTCTTCCGCGAATGCAGCCTCGCCCGGGGCGAGAAGCGCCATCCGGCCGGCTTCGAGACCGTCGTTCCCGTCTTCAATCATCTGCATGGGGTTACTGAGTGGACCGAGGAGGAGCTGTTCCCCGGTCCTCAGGCACCCCCAGTGTTGGAGCGGCAAGATGATCAGGTGCAGTCGGCACACCCGCAAGAAGTAGGGGAGGAGGACGGGCAGCACAAGCGGCGGTTCTCCCGAAAAGCGGCCAAAGTGTTGCGGGACTGGCTCTATCAGAACCAACATTGTCCTTATCCCACGGACGAACAGAAAGCCGCGTTTTCTGAACAAACCGGCCTCACCGAGAAGCAGATATCGACCTGGTTCGCCAATGCGCGACGGCGGGCGGGGATGAGTCGACGGGCATCCCGGCCGTCCCAGGCCTTCCGAAGCGGCTCCCCGATGCCCATCACCCGATCGGCGGCTCTGACGCCCATGGAACGATGGCAACGATCACCACCAGACGAGGAACCCATATCCCAGGCCGTCATCCAGCGGGCCATCGCCGCCGCTGGTACTGATGCAACCTGGAGCCACCCCAACGCATCCGCCAACCCCAGCCCGAGCTCTTACCACTTCGCATCCTCCGTCTCGAGCTTCGACAGTGAGATGTCTCAGGCCTCCTCCGAGAGTTTCTCATCAGCCTGGAGTCACCAGACCGACAGCTCTCTTCCGTTCCCTCTTTTCGAGGGACGGCCCCGGTCCAAGTCGCGGCGGAGACCAGGCAGGCGCCCATCAGCAGCAGACAATCCGTACCAGTGCACATTCTGCATGCATTCGTTCAAAAAGAAGCATGACTGGGTTCGTCACGAGAAGAGCGTGCACTTGTCGCTTGAATCCTGGATATGTGCCATGGGGTCGGGCATCCCCGATGATCTGCCCGGCCTGGAGGCATCACCATGCGAGTTCTGCGGTGCATCCCCGCGTACCGCAGCGCACCTCTCCACTCACGAGTTCGATGTGTGTGCCGAGAGGTCTCTGTCAGAGCGCACGTTTCGCCGCAAGGACCACTTGATACAGCACCTTCGCAAGTTTCATTACTGCACCACCATCCCCGCCGCTCGTGTCGAGGCCTGTCGCATCGTTACCGATGAGGTTCGAAGCCGGTGTGGGTTTTGCCAGCAGCTCGTACTGCCGACGTGGACGGCGCGCGCAGATCACCTGGCCGAGCACTTCAAGAACGGCCGGCGCATGGCTGACTGGTCGGGGGACTGGGGGCTGGACCCCTCGTACCAGGCCATGCTGCGGGATGCTATTCTGCCCGCGGACCGGCCGGGACTCTCGGAAGGGGTTTCTTAATCATTTTTTATTTTTGCACACCATGCACAACCCGTTTTAACCGTCTGCCCATGGTGGGTTGTCCCCGAACGCTGAATATCCCGCCTCAGTCACGGTGGCAGGTTGTGATACCCTTCACCTTCCTTTTAGACAAGAAACGATAACCGCTCCTCACTTTGTCCGTATACCTAACTTGAGAAGTGTAGATATTCCGAAGGATAACCCCTCCAGCTGCTCGTGGGCTGTGGCAAATGAGAGATTAGGAGTCTTACGAATACCCCAACCTCCACCGCGAAGGGACTGCTCACTGCCACTCCCGCTGCCGTGGACGGTCCTCAGGAACGAGCCACGTCGGGGTACACAACTCGTGTTTTTTTTTTTTTTTTTTTTTTTTTTTTTTTTTTTTTTTTTTTTTGGTAAAGGGGTTGCACGGGTCAAGTTGATTGTTGCCCCA
>JAMAKQ010000116.1:0-81776 GCA_023628475.1 Chaetomiaceae sp. PF1801
TTTCAAAATGTCGTTTTAAGGTGTAAATCTTCGTGGGCCACTCGCTATGGTGGGCCACTCGCTATGCAAGTACGTTAAAGGAAAAAAGAAAAAGAAAAAAAGAAAAAAAAATGTAAAGGAAAAGAAGAAGGGAAAAAAGAAAGAAAAAGAAAGATAAAGAAAAAAAGAAAAAAAAAGAAAAAAAAAAGAAGAAAGTAGAAGAGAAGAAAGAGGAGGAAATAGAAGAAGAAGAAGAGTAAAAGGGAAAGAAAGTTAAAAAAGGAAAAATAGAAGATAAAATAGAAATACCTAGAGAAAGTACTCTTTTTAGCCTAAGTCTTGCGCTAACAAATAAACTAGGGTTAGACTGTACCGTATCCTCGAAGCACTTATTCATTCCAAATATTGATCTGAGTTTGGAGAATCGACATCCACTCATAGACATTCGCTTGAATAGTAGTTCTGAGGTATACCCTTATCCTGATGGCAAGTAAATACCCCTTGTACAATATCGACCATGTTACCGCTTACGTTTGCTGACCACTGGCGCTTAAATTCGTCGCGTGAGCCGCCGGCCACCACTGGCCGCGCCAAGACTCCCAACGGGCGGCTGCAGCACCTCAACCCTCTCATCAACGCCAATCGTTTCTCCAACACTTCATCGTGCTGAACCTTCTCCATCCTGCCACACACAGCCACCCAACCGGCCAACAGGACTGCGGCCGCCTCCCGGCGCATCGCCAGCTCGCGAAAATAGCACTCACGCCATGGAGCAGGACGACATAAATGGGCCGCGAGAGCCGTCAGGCCTCGAGAGGAGTCCAGCTCGGCCACACCCTATGCTCGAGATTGAGCAACCACGACCAAAGAAACGCTCATACGCCTCATTCTTGGAAGATCCCGCCGCGTCTCGGACGACGCTCGACACTCGGGTCTCTCGTTGGCTGGACTCGGTCGATTCTGGTGCCGAGAGCCGCTCAGAGAGTGGCGTCCGCTCGTACCGCCCGGCGGAACTTGACCTGACCGATAAACGGCCCAAATCGGCTCCGGAAATGGGTCAGCCCGACGACCAGGCCGCTGGAGCCATGCTGCCGCCGCCAACGCCGTCGGTAACTTCGGCGAGGACGCGTTCCGCCAGCCAGTCGGGCCGATCCAGCAGTGCCGCCTCGAGCAGCCTCGGCCCGAGGGATCCCCTGTACCGCCAGGAAAACCTTCGCATGAACCACATCTACGTCAAGACACGACCCGTCCAACTCCCTCCCCACGTGCAGGACCATGTGGACGCCATCAAACTCAAGCGCCGTGACTCTCCCGAGCTCAGTGCCGAGGCCCTGGCCGAGTACTTGGACGAACGAGGCCAACTCGACGACGGATGCGTCGAGGCCGAGGTCACGAAGCTGGTGCAGGACTGGGTGCTTCCTTCCAAATCGCACCCCTCGATCAAAGGATCCGGTCTCGAGTGCACCGACGGCCTCACCCTGGCGTCCCACCTCACCCCCGCGTACCCTGGCCTCCCCCCATCCCTCCGAGTCACGCAGCCGAAGCCCGATTTGGTCTATGGCTACTCGGGCTCTGCCAACACGCCATTCAACGACTCGCAGATACTGGCCCAGCATGTCCTCAACGACTCGGAGTCCCCCAACCAGCGGTTCGCGGTTGCCAACAGCCGTGGCCTGCGCTTTCCCTTCTTCGCCCTGGAGCTCAAAGCCGACGCCGGCACGTTCGGCAGCCTGTGGGTTGCCACGAACCAGTGCGCGGGCGACGCCGCGGCCTGTCTCAACGCGGCCGAGCGCCTGAACGACCTGCTCCGAAAGACGGACCAACCCATGGTCGACAACCTCACCTACTGCGTCGCAATGGACAACCAGTTTGCGCAGCTGTATGTCTCGTGGAAGCCGGAGCGCCTGGACTACTACATGAGCGAGGTCGGCACGTACAGGCTGTCGTACGAAGAGGACTTTAAGGAGTTCCGCCGCCATGTGCGCAATATCCTTGACTGGGGCAAGGACAAGCGCCTGCAGCAGATCAGGGACGCTCTGGATGTGATTTTGGAGGAGGATCGGAAGGAGGCTGCCAGGGCGGCTAAGGCCCGCCCGCCACCCTCGGCCTCGGGCTCCGACGGCGGGTCTAAGAGGCGGCGGTCGTCGGGTAGCGTCAAGGGTGGGCGGGCGTAGCCAAGGGTGGTCGAGTTTGAACTGGATATTTTTTTTTTCTTTTTTTTCTTTCTTTTTTTCTTTTCCTCTTCGTTCCCTCGTAGCGTCTTTCTCTTTCCTTCCATCCTTCCTTTTCTCCTTGAGCGTGTATTTGTCTCTTTCCTCAGTTTTGTCTTTATCCTGTTTCTTTCTGCGTGTTTGGTTGTCTTTCTTTTGTCCTTTTTCTCCCTTTCATTTTCTCTCTATGGCATGTTTGGCAGATGCTTGCTCGGGCTGTTTGGTTGCTGTTGTGTTCTTGGAGATACCCCATGACGATGCAGCGAGGATATGTCATGAATGGATGAAAAGACAGTTCTGAAGTTGGCCACATTTCCAGCCCCCGAAACGGGTGTAGAATGTCCATTACCTTCCCGCCCCCCCTGCCGTCCACCCTCCCCTCCCCCTGCAGCTTCTGGAATGGCAGCAAGGGGCAGAGAATAATGTCAGCCGGTCAACACAGAAGTGCTTGATAATGTAATGCTACAGGACAATGGGCCATATACACGTATTTACGGGTTAAAGGACGCTTTCTGGAGAGAAGACCTTACGCAGGACGACCATGGCCATCCCTGGAGGTGTCGTTCAACGGCCTCAGAATGCTCTTGACAGAGGCCATGCCTCCAATGGGTCCTCATCCGTCACTCTTCAACGAGACGTAACTTGCTAGGACGTGAGCGGCCGCCGATGGCCGGTGTCCGCGCGAGAACGGAGGGGATTTACACGAGTGCTGCGGGCGAGTTGAGGGGTGCTCATCCATCAACGTCGCGGGACCAGGCCGATGTCCGTTGCCAGCCCTTGCCGCCTGGGACAAAAGGACGAACGATATCCGTGAGTTGTCCCACACTTGCGTTCCTCCTCTCCCCCCACCCCAGCCAAGCAGGTAACACCTCCCGTCAGTAGGTAGCTTACCCCCTCAGTAATGAAGCCCCCAGTTTAGCCCCCGGCAGTTGTCCCGTTACCGTTGACGCCCCAAGAGTTGACCCCAAAAGCAGTCGAACCCTTAGCAGTTGTCCCCCGAGGAGGTGCCACCCGCAGTTGACGTTTACCTCTGGCTTCCCAAAACACCAAACTCACCGCCCCTGGAGGTGGTCAAGGAGGCAAAATGGAACCGGCACAACCATCACTCCGCCAACACACAGTGAGAGGCCCGGCCCCTGGGCAACCACACACGGTGCTAGCAGCCATATAACCTCCGACGACTCATCTGAACTCCAACAACAGAAAAACTTGCAGATGGCTCAGCTGGCTCGCGTTGCACTCCTCGGAACTCGATCCTTCTGGGAAGATCATATGCTAACCCGTTCGACAGGCGTTCTCACCTTCGGGTGCCCGCTGGCCGGGCTTCAGCGTGTGTTTGCCCCAGCGTTTGAGTTCCTCAGCGGTCTGACATTCCTCGCAGCGTTGTTTCGTGTCCTCGGATATTGTAAACTGCCTTCGCCCAACAGTAAGTACAATTTCCTTGCCGCGCGCGTTCGAGCTGAGCCATCACAGCAAGTTCATTTTTTTTTTGGCCAATGCTCGTGGTGTTTTCTCATCTGGTCTGGTCTCTGGTACACATTCGCGGGTCAAAACATCACCACCAACTTGAACTTTTCCTCCGTTCCACATGATGTTGCTCGCCTTTGCAATGCGCGTACCGAACCATCTTTGTCGGCATCGCCTGCTTCACCACACCTTCCTACCTACTCAACTGCAGGACACCATGCCCAACTTCGCACTGGATCGACAAAGGCAGCCTGGACATAACAGCACAAAACAAACAACTTGAAGCCAGGGTTGGCGCTTTTCCCGGCGTTGTTTTGCTCAGCTTAATAACCTCTTCTGATCCTATCTTTACCAGGTGTCTAGGTACGTATGTTTCCCCCGAGCAGTGTCAAGGCTAGCCAACATCTCAGGTAACTTGGGTAGGCCCTGAGCAGCTTCCAGTTTGAAGCCAGCAAAAGGATATCAAATTCCTGACGACTCGGCATGCAGAACCGGCTAAAAGTCAGTTGAAGACACAAGTCCATGTATGGGAAGGTGGTCCCCATCTCTGGGCTGAACGGATCAAACTTGAACCTAATTCTCGAGTTGGCGATCAAAGCGAGGATCTCAAAGAGATCAAACTTGACCCAGATGAACCATGACGCGTAAGAGGCTAAAAACAGGCAGCCGTTTTGCTGATTGCAGGGCATTTGCCGGAATTCATGGGTGCTGTATCAGGTCCATCAGGGCCTGTCTTGACCGACCAGCCCCTAAACTGATTGCAGCCTCTTGTCCATCATGAATGTAGCTGCTGAGACAGGCGGCCGAAGTGATGCTATCAATTTTCCATCCCCTCCGTCCCCACGATATAGTCCGCCCACCACTGGATGAACGACGGAGCCGGATTTGGCACGCAGACGTCGTTGTACAACTCGTAAGGGGACTTGACGAGGGCATAGACGTTCTGGTCACGGTTGTCCCCATTGTCCCAGCCGCTCTTGAGCAGGCAGAGCGACTTGTGCGCCATCAGGACACACTGCCTGCCAAAGTCAATCAGCAGAAAGTGCGTCCCCTCGGGCTCGGCAAGCCAGCCCATGTTGAGGCTACCCCGGTAGTAAAAGCCCTGATACCTGGCATCGTCCCTTTCTTCGTCCCCTTCCTCATCCAGGGGACTCTGGTAGAGGCCCATCATGACGTTGGAGAGCACGCTCGCCGCGGTCCCCATGCCGCCGCTGAGCTCTGCTTCCACCGCCTCCGAGACAAAGCCGCGGAAAAGGTTGAGGAGGCTGTTGTCGTGAGACGGCGGGCCGCCGTCCCCGATCTTCTCCGGCTCTGGATTCCACAGCACCAGGGGCCACTCCTCGGCGGATTGGATGCGCCGCACGCCGCCGACGCGTTCGGCTCGAGACAGGACCCTGGCGAGCCCCTCGTGAGGCTGGGCGTCTTTCGCGTGAGCTGGCGTGGTGTTGCCGTTGGTGCGGGCGCGTTTGTGGCTCGGTGATTGCTGGGATGCGCCGTTACCCGCCGTCTGGACGTCCTGTTAGTCAAGGGGGTTTCTCTTACGGAGCAGTGCGTCCCTTACTAATGGGCCCGGAAGTTGGCGCTTCAGACTCTGGTGGCCTTCCATGTTTTGCTTGTAAGCTTTTGTTGTTCAGCTTGGTTGAGGGAAGAGGCGCGGGGATGGAGTTGACAGCGAATCGTCACACGCGTCGTCGCGAGGAAAAAGCAAAAGCAGTCTCGCGCAACCACGTGAAAGTTTCAGTTGCCTGATTAGTTCTTGCTAATGCATGCGCGCCTCAAAAGATCGAGCCTGCTAGTTTGACATCCCCTGTCACTATTTTGACGGCTTTAACCTGTTCTAGCTTAGACAAGCGGGCACCAACCATAACCTACCCTAAACGCCAACTTGAACGCCAACTTGAACGCCAACTTGAACGACAACTTGAACGACAACTTGAAAGTTATATATTATACATCGATACGTTAATACTAAACTATATATAATCAATTGTAGTACGTTGTAGTGCAATACGCTAGTTGCTATAGCGGCGAGGGTAGCTTGGTTAGGTATAGGGTACCACTAAGGCTAGGGTTAGGGTTAGATAAGATAAGCTATATATAGGGCCTATTGTGCCGAAGGCCTGGACGCTGACTATATATAGCTTACCCGCGTACAACCTGTCGACTTGCGCAACCACATTAACAAGTTAAGAGCAAAGCGTCGCAGTACCTGGAAGAGCGATGCGGCGATTACTCTATGGAACCGTGTTTTTGGCGGATGGTCGGTCTGGTTTAGCTGTGGTGTAGGACGCTAAGCCAAGGACGGTTAACGCCGTTAAAATAGTGACAGGGGGATGTCAAACTAGCAGGTACGTAAAAGATGCGCGTGATGAGGCTTAGATTCTTTGCTCTTAGCTCCAACTTCAATGCATCATGTCCTTTGCTCCTTGTGTACATGTAATATTGAGCTGTGGCCACTCTGAGTCTGTAGTGAGCCTCCGCCTGAACAAAGAGCGGAAACAATGCCCATGACGTGGCCCAACTTAGCTGTGACTGGACGACAGTTGCAGTAGTCTACGCAGACCTTTGTTTCTGCCCCCTAAGGTGGTATCCCACATAAACAGTCCATAAACCCACACTCCCTGAGCTCCAGCTTCTCCTCCCTGACAAACGCGCCTCCTTATTGCCGTTCATCCACCCAACCTCCAACATCCATGGGTTATGGAAGATCCAAGCCCATCCCCTCCCAGCAAGCCGCCTCGACTCCATGTCAGCTCAGACGACACGCAGACAGTCTACCCTCAGTAGTCATCGTCGTTGGAGCGGCGACCCTTCTTGTCCCGTCCCCGATGCTGGGCTTTACCCGATCCGTGTTCTCTCTGGATGTTGGACCAACCCTTTTTCTCCTTGTTCTTCTTGCCAGCCTGGACCTTGGGCCCGTCCAGGGTGCCGAGGAAGCCAGCCATCTTCTCATCCACCTCCCAATCGTCCACCAAACCCTCCCGCTCAACCGACGCCAGCTGAGGAGCCAGCATTTCCTCCATCCACTTCGACAAGGCACTACCCGGCTTGTCGTACGGGCCCTCACCTGGGAACAGGACAGGCTGCATCAGCTGGGCAAAGATCTCGACCGACTGCTCAAAATAGTCCGGCAGCAGACGCGCGCGGATGCTCCTCAGACGGTTTGTTGCCTCCAGCATTACACTGGCGCGGAGTTCGGTCGCGTCGTCGTTGGTAACACGGGACAAACGGTACGTGAAGCGGTCGCGCTGGACGGCCTGGATCTGCTGCTCGACGGCAGCCCGCAAGTCGTCTTTCTTGCGCTCGAGGTTGGCGATTTCGCTGTCGAGGAGCGCAATCCGCTTGACTCTGCTCTTGGACTCGAACGTGCCGGAGTCCATTGTCGCGATGCTACTTATTTTCTGAAGGGGGACTGTCTTGAGGGCGTTCTGTTAGCAGGTGCTTGGATTTGCGAATTGGGAACAAGTGAGTGTTGAAACTTGCAGAAGAGAGTCGAAGTCGTTGACGACTTGCTTCCTCGGCTGTCGAGCGGCGATGGAACTGCTAGTTTGCAAATCCGTCAGGACACCTTGAGGCGGGTTGTTGTGTGTGAAAATTCCAAGCAAAAAATTGCAAGCTGTTCTGGCAGATGGCGATGCCCTCCGGGTCACTGCAGTTTGTCGTTTGGCAGTTGGCGAGCGAGATGGGATCGAAACTGCGGGCTCATCCCAGAGAACTCGCCACGGATTAGAGTCGTTCAAAAACATCAGAAAGCGTCTCTCATTAAACTTGGCCGAGCACCAGAAGAAAGCCAAACACTCCTTGCCCATGTAAGCGTCAGAACCCTATTATCTGTGCCATATCAAGCCCCTTTTCTGGTTCCAAGTCGTCGAACAGCGCACTGTGTTGAAGCAGCCCGAAGTCCGAACCCGGTTCATCTGCCCATGTTATTACCTGCCCACCCGATCCGCCTCATCCGCTACCTAATTATGACCGCTCAAGAGAGGCCCTCAGCCTTGACAAGGCGCTCAGTACTCCCCCACCTGTACCGGCAGCCCTCGATATATTCCCTCCACCACGGCGCAAGCAAAGTGCTCTGGTTCCGCTCAAAGATATCGGCGTAGCCCTCAAACGGCGTCTTGATGAGGATGTCAAACTTCCCGCGCTCGTTGGTGCTGAGCACGGCACGCGACTTGTGCGCCATGACGACGCACTGCGACTCGAAGTCGATCACCACAAAGTACGGCTCCTCGCGGTTGGCAAGCCAGCCCAGGCGTGGTGGGGCTTCCCCGAAGGCCATGTTGTAGTAAAACCCCGGGAGATGGTCTGTCTGGCCCCTGGGATACCATCCCAGCATGATGTTGGCCACCATGTCGCCCGCCCGCGGCGCCAGCGCGCCGTGCATGTCCGTGGCCTCTGGCCCTGGGCTGGAATCAGGCACCATGGCCTCTGCTCGGATGACGGCCTTGCGGAAGTGGTCGAGGAGGCTGGGCAGGCCGTTGTTGAGCTGCCACGGAGCTTCTCCTCCCATTGTCTCGGGCCCGAGATCCCATATCACGAGGGGCCACTTCTCGGCCTTGTGGATGAGCCGTGCGGCGCCGAACCGTCTAGCCTGGGCCACGACCTCGGTGAGACTCTTGGTGTCCTCCACGTCGTCCGGAATTGATACGGTGCTTTTGTCGTCGTCGTCGCGGCCGCGGGTCTGGTCTGGTGTAGCAGGGAGACTGTGGGCGCTTGTTGAAGTTGTTGACCTGGATGTTCGGTTAACAAAAACAGTTATGTCAATCATCATGGAGAGGTTGGTTCTCACGAATGACTGTGCCCATCGCATGACAGTGGTGTGGTTTGTAGGCGAGAAACCAAGGCGGATGTGACGCCCTCCAGGTCGATACTCTTGTGCCACCACTCAATGAACACTCCCAGGAGCTTATTGCGCGACTTGAGGTCGGGGTACCCTTCGACTGGGGACTTGACAACGACATCGAGAGGGGTGTCTTCGGTCAAGACGTCCGGCCAGTCGACTATGGAGCAGAGCGACTTATGCACCACGAGCACACAGTTAATGTCGAAGTCGATCAAGAGGACATGGGGGCCCTCGCCAGAGGTCATCCAGCCCACGTCGGGGTCCCCAGGGAAAAAGGTAAAGGCTGAGGATCCGGGCTCTTGCGCTCCCCCGATCCAAGTGTACGCATCGAGCAACTTAGCCACATGAGTCCATTCCCAGACGTCTCTCACAGGTTTGTTTCTGTTTTCCAAAGCCTCGGCGGCTTTGCGGGCGAACTCGGCGATGAGCTTTATGGCGTGCCACAGGGGTCCCGAGTGCGTCTCGTTGTTACTTCCTGTTGAGTCGTGTTGGGACAACAGGGAGTTGATGTCGGGCAGCTGCGCGGGCTTCTCCAAGCCCGGAATCCAGGGCACGGTGATGAGAGTGTAGCCCTCGGTATCAGGGATGGCTTGGACCTCGCCTGCCTGTTCCGCCCGGGCAAAGACGGCGGCGAGGCCTTGCTTATATTCATCTGCTGTGACGGCGCCTGGCATGGTGTCTTTGGCTCTGCGGCGGCGGGTGTGGCAGTGTTGTTGAGGAGTCTGTGTGGGCAGTCGGTTAGCAAACACACTTCCTCCTGCAGGAATGGCTTCTCACCGTGGAGTCGTGCGAGTTGACGCGTCTGGGTCCTGGTTCCCACTGTTGTGTTGAGTGATTTGTGTGAAAAGGAAGAAGATTCGGAGCTGAAGCGAAGACCGCGAGGGTGTGTTTTGTCGATCCATGGAAAAAGCAAAAGCGCGCTTTCGACACGGCAACCAACGCGAACCACTGGCCACTCAGACAAGCGTTTGACAGCCACACAGCGACAGGCCTCACGAATTCACGTGATGGCCGCTTCAGCTCATGCGCAGCATCTGCTGTCCACTCCGTACGAAGTACTGGGACTTCGCAGCTCTCACCGGAGCCTCCTGGCCCCGCGACCCCCACCCCTTCAACCCAACCCAGGTCGAACCATACACAGCGAGACACCACACCACCTACAGCCTGCTTGCCCGTGAATGACTCGGATACACACTCCCAAACCAACCTCTTCCATTTGTGCCTCGTATCAATCTCACAAACAATCTATACCCCAAGACACCTCGAACGCCACCTTCCTCCCTCCGCCCCCTCAAACACCCACCCATTGAACCCTCACTGCCGCCCATCAACCCCAATCCTCAACTCCTCCAACTCCCCCCTAAGCCTCCGATACAGCTCCTGCGCCTCCCTCTCCCGCGTACTCACAAACGCCACCTCGGCCCTGAGCGCCGCCAGCCGCCGCTGGATAGCCGCCTGCTCGCTGGCCTGCAGGATCCTGAACCCACCAAGCGCGTTGCGCGCCTTCTCGAGCGCGGCGTGGGCCTCGCCAACTTTGGTGCGGAGCATCTCGGCGCGGTTCTTGTACCCGCCGAGATGCAGGTTGAGTTTCTTTTCGAGCTTGTTGCCTTTTTCGGCTGAGGAGAGGAGGGCGTCGAGGGCGGACTGGAGGAGGGTTAGTTAGTGAATGGTGAGAGATGATGTGTGAGGGAGGGGAAGGCTTACATCCAGAGCGAATTTCATAGTCTCAATCTGGTCTTCCTCGTCGTCTGAGTCGTAGCAGCCGAGGCCGAGGAGCAACGAGTTGGTGTTTTCGTTGTTCCAGACGGCTTCGACCGCCTCGGGCTTGGGCTTATCCTTCATCTCGAGGAGCACCTGGAGGCGGGCTTCTGCTAGCGCGGTGTCGTCGATTTGCTGGAGGTTGACGGGCTTGGCGGTTGGGGGAGCGCCGGGGAGGGGGTACTTTGTCGCATCGTGCGCCATCAGCAGCGCTGCTTCCTTGGCGATGAGCACCTGGGCAGGGTCTTCAACCTCGGACGCGGCTCGCAGTAACCCGGCGTAGTCGACCGTCACAGCCCGGGGAAGATCCCGCTGCATCACCTGCGTCCGCCGCTTGCGCTCAAGGAGCTCCTGCGCCTCACGAATCTCACGCTCCCTGCGGTCACGTTCGGCCGCGTCCTCCTCAAGCTGCTCGGCCGTCATGGGCTCCTGTTGGTCCTCGGGCAACTCGAGCTCCCACTCCGTCTCCTTCGGCTTCGGCAGCGCTGCGAGACGCTGCTTGAGCTGGTGGCGGAGGGACAGCTCGCGCATCCTCGCGTCTGCTGGCGTGCCGCCGACCATGTCCATTTCCTTATCAGCCGCATTCAGGGAAAAGGTGTCGCGGGGCGTGCGCAGCGGGGTCTGCCCGACCCGAAGAGGTGTAGCACCGACGCCGTTCGCAGCAGACCGCAAAGGCGTGGCGAGCGGGTTTGGCGTGGCCACAACATGCTTCCGGGGCGCGACGGAGTCGAACCCAGTTGATCCTGCTCCCTCGTGAAGAGGCGTGTTCTCTCCGCCGAGAAGCGACGACTGGGTCTCGGTTAACGCCCGGATGTTGCGGATCTCGTTGGCGATGTGGTCCTCCTGTGCTGGCGCAAGCGGCGTCCTGATCGGCGCGTTGGTGTTGAGTGCCGAGTAGTTGCCCACCAGACCGCGGGTGGCGTCGTTGTCGCTCTCACGGGCCATGGCGGCCGCCCGCTCGCCCATCATGCCCATCTTGACAATCTCTTCCAGCTCGCCCTCGCTGACCTGCGGCGCTGGCAGCACCAGGGCCTTGCGCTTGCTGCTCTGCTCGGCCTCACGGAGCTTCTGCATCTGGCCGGCCTTGAGGGCAGCCTGCAGCGACGCGGACGGCCCATCCTTCTCGTTCTTCCTCCGCTTCCGCTCGGCATCGCCGTCCTCCTCGCCCTTGCGCTTGTTGCCGACCTGCTGCTTCTTGGGGTCGAAATGGGCGCGCTGGAACTCGTTGCGCGAGATCTCCTCGTTCGTGTCGTAGAACCCGGGCACCGGCTTCTTCTCAAAGGGGATGTCGGCATTGTAGTCCATCTGCCCCTTCTTGCGCGTCGTGACCTTGATGTTGATGCCGGCCGTCTTGAGCTCGCGACGCTTCTGCAGAGCAGCCAGCCGCCGCGACTCCTCCTGCTGCCGCTCGCGCGCCTTCCGCTTTGCCTTCTTGCCCTGTGTGTTGGCCAGACGGGCGCGGGCCTCGCTCAGCATTTCCTTCTCGTCCTCGTCGAGATCGATCGTGTCCGGCCGGGCGGGCTTCGTCTCGGGGTCGGGGTCAACCTCACCGGGGCGCAAGCGGCGGACGTCGTCAGCGGTGGGCGCCTTGGTCTCGCCGCCCTCGGGGCCCATCAGCCCCAAGGAGGACGCTTCCCTCTGCTCGGCTTCGTCGAGGAGGCGCTGGTACCGCTCGAGGCACTGGTTGGCGGTGCGGCCGACGATCGGGGCGATGGTGCGCCATTGGGTGGGCATCAGCTTGGCGAGGTGCAGCAGCTTCTCGTCCTCCTCCTTGCTCCACTCGATCTTCTTGATGCTGGGGTCGAGCCATTCGTTCCAGCGGGCCTTGCACTGCTTGGGCGTCTTGCGCGCCAGCAGCGACGACACGCGCGCCCACTGGTTGAGGCCATACTTGCTGACGGACGCCTTGAGGATCTCATCCTCGATGTTGGTCCACACGCCTCCCTTGACGACGGGCATCTTGATGGCTGTGATGGTGAGGGTGATGATGTTTGTTGAAAATCGTGGCACGGGCGAAGTTGCGATTGCGATGGCGCTTGGCTGCAAGGTTGCGGCAGGCAATGTGGGGCCTGATTGGCCGGCCCATTATCTGAGGCCCACTTGAGCTTGTGCAAGTCGCGTCTCCCAGAGCTCGAGATTCCCTCCAAGTCCATCAAACCCACCACCTGCAGAGAAACGAATTGGACCATTGCGCTGTCACAGCGCCTTCAGGATCGAATACATGGATGAATAATTCGATTGATTTTTGATTGTTGCGTTTCATCTCTTCAACCTCACAATGGCCTCCGCCGCCTCCTCTCCCCAAAGGGAGCCGACTCCCTCCGCGATGCCCTCGTCTATTCCCCAGAAGCGCGCCCTCGAAGACGACCACACGCCCGCCGTCTCCTCACCATTAAACCCCGAACCGAAGGCCCAAAAACAGCAGGTGCAGATCCAGGAGGACAGCCAGGTCATGGCGCGTGAAAAGCGGACCAAGAAAGACTCGCTCAAGAAGCGCGAGTCCAAGGGCGGCACTGACAGCGCGAGGGCGACGCCGGACCCGAAGCCAAGAGAATCCCCGGCCGACCTGGCTCCCATCCGCTACAAGCTCGCCCATCCCAAGCCGACCGACTTTGAGTTGTCCAGAGGGCCGGTACTCACGAGCCACCATGAGGTGCAGGACCCTGAGGGGAGGACGATTGAGTTTTTCGAGACGTCAGATCAGTAAGTATCCGAGCATCATGCTTGTTGCTACAGCGGGCTGATTTCTGTAGCGTCTACAACAAGAAGAACTTCCACTACACGCACTGCATCGCCGACCCCGGCTTCCCATCCATGTTCTACTACCGCAACACCGAGCCGCCGCCGTTCGGCGCCCACATGAGCTTCGAGGATGCCGCATCGCACATGTTTTTCGACCAGGGCGGAATGCACGTCACCTCAGACAAGGGATTTCGGATGTCCCGTGCCAACGTGGCTGTCCGCGAAGGGCGGTGGTACTGGGAGTGCAAAGTCACTCGAGGAATACTCAAGAACCCCGGGGAGGGGGAGCCAGAGTCTCATGGTCATGTCCGGATCGGGTTTGCTAGGAGAGAAGCGTCGCTAGACGCGCCGGTGGGTTTTGACGCATACAGTTACGGCATCAGGGATGTGGCGGGGCAAAAGGTGCACATGTCACGCCCGAAGGACTTCTTCCCGCCCGGCGAGGACATAAAAGAGGGGGACGTGATTGGGTTGGAGATCCAGTTGCCGTCGGAGCGCCTGCAGCGCAAGATCGTCCAGGGGCAGTACAACCCGGCAGTCGACCTCGCCGAAGAAGAGTCCGACCAGACGCCCGAAGCGCCCAACATCATCCGCGACCGCATCCCGATCCGGTTCAAGGCGCACATCTACTTTGAAAAGATCGACTACCACACGACCAAGGAGCTGGAGGAGCTGATGAACCCGTCACCAATGACGTCAGGACACAACGCGGAGCCGCCGAACCCGAACCACCCCGTCCCTGCGCTGCGCACGCTGCCGAATTCGTGCATCAAGGTGTACAAAAACGGCGTGCTCATGGGGACACCCTGGACGGACCTGCTGGCATTCTTACCGCCCGCCTCGAAGCAGGCACAGCAGACCGGCGGGCGCGAAGCCCTCGACGATGGGACTCTTGGTTATTACCCGGCAGTCAGCGTGTTCCGGGGCGGTGCGGTCGAAGTGAACTTTGGGCCCAACTTCTGGTATCCCCCGCCCGCCGAGGACGCAGAGATGGTGGACGTCGACGGGCCCGCGAAGAAGACCAACAAGCTCCGGGCGGTGTGCGAGCGCTACGACGAGCAGATCGTCGAGGACATTGTCTACGACATTGTGGACGAGGTCGGCTTTTGGATGCAAGACGGCGGCAAGGTGATTGACCGGTCCGTCAGGGACGAGAAGGCTGAGGCTGTGGCGCCGGGGAGCGAAGAGATCAAGGAGTTGGTGCAGGACGACTGAGACAGGGAAGAACGCATTCAAATTACATTGGCTACTTAGCCGGCTACCGGGTATCACCTCACGACCGCGGACTCTCAACAGGCGGCTCCACCACCACCACAGCGCTCGCCGTCCCCTCCTCAACCACCTCCTGCTTCCCCTCCGCCTCCGTCGCCTCCTTCTCCAACCTCTCCCTCTCCTCCTTCCCGCGCTTATGGAAATACCACAACACAAACAGCAACAAAAACACCGCCGCACTCCACAGCACATTCGTCCCCACAAACGCAGGCCACCTCACCCGGAGCGCATTCACAATCGCCCTCAGCATACTCTTCACAATAGCCGGCGTCATAACCAAATCCGCCAAATTCTTGGGCATCAGAAACTTCGCCAACCCCTTCGCATCCGTCGCCTCCCCCTTGACCTTTAAACCCTGCGCCTCAGCCGCGGCAGCGAGGACTTCTGGTGCAAGGGAACTAGTCAGCTTCTTGGGAAGCTGCGTAACCAGCTTCTGCATGGAACTCGGCAGCTTGTCGAACCCGCGCTTCAACGCGTCGTTGCGCCCGTCAAGGAGGCGGATGAGGTCGTCGACGGCGGTCGGGGCGCCGCGCATGATGTCCTTGAGGACGAGGACGAATTGGCGGAGGAGGGATTGCACCTCGGCCGAGGCGGCGAGGGCGGCGGATTTGGTTTTGCTGGGTTTGCTGGTGGTGGTTGGTTTGGAGGGGTCGGTTTCGGTGGTGTCGGTGATGGTGGGCTCGATGCCCAGGCGGGAGAGCACGCGGTTTAGGTCGGCCCATTCGCGGTCTGCTTCTTCTTGGGGGACGGCGGTGGTGGTGCTGCCTGGGACGGTGAGGGTGTTGGAGGAGGGGGAGGGTTTGCGGTGGAAGAGGCGGGAGAGGCGGTTCTGTTTCTTTGGGGCGGTGGTGGTGGACGTGGTGGGTTTGTCGGTCTGGGGCAGCTGAAAGGACTCGCTGTCGCTGTCCCAGGTTAGGGTAAGCTCGGGCGTCTTTGGGCGCGGCGGGAGAGGAGGTGGTGGTCCGTCGTCATTGTCCTTTGAGACGAGGCGCTCGAGGAACTGCTCGTCCTCGTCGTCCAACAGAGGCGCCGGGTTGTCGCCCTTTGAAACGCCCGCCGGAAATCCATCCTCAGTCGCGGGAGTTGCCTGCGCCGTCTTGTCTTTGCCCTCCGTTCCCGTCTCCACTTTATCCGTCTTGTCTTCTTCCTTGTGTTTCTTGAAGAATCCCGCCATTTTGAGATGTGTTCTGGTGAGATGAGCGATGTAGTGGAGGAAGCTCAGTTGAAACACAATTCGGCTGTATTTTTTGAGAGGCGTCATCCCCTCTCTCTTCGCCCGCATGCGCATTCCAAGGCGCTGCACCTATCACGCCAAGAATGCACCGCCACAAGCCACCGCCACTGATGTCATGGAACCAGTTCATCTCAAGCAACTGTGGCTAGTGCATCGCACCCGCCGGGTATCATTTGACTCCTGTTCACTCCTCATCTACCCCGTTCTCCTCAGCCTCAACAGCATTACTCCGTCTCCCCCTCCGTCCTCTCCCCCTCTGGAACCCCGCCCGTGAAGTAACCGCCCGCTCCCCGACAAAGTGATTCCCCTCCCACGCCGTCCCGCACTTCGGGCACTTCTTGTCCGGCCTCGTCCTCCAGAACCCATCCACACAAATATCATGCAGCCGGATGGCGCAATCGGGGTTATTGCACCGCTGGCCGTAGGTCACAATCTCCTTGCAGGCCTCGCAGAACTTAATGCGCTGCCACTCCGGGTCGGACTCGTCGTTGTACGTCGCCACCAGCCACGACCACAGCTCCATCAGCGAGCGAGGGGTGAGACTGTAGAAGCCGTCGCGCGACTTGTCCAACCAGCCCTCGGCTACGAGGCTGGAGAGGAGGGAGAGGACTTCGGAGTGTTTTAGGCCTCGACTGGATGATGCTGCGGCGCCGTCTTCTTGGTCGTTCTCGTCGTCGTCGTTGTCGGCGTTGCCGTTGATGTTGCTCTCCCTGCGTGATGGGCGGGATACCCGCAGTGCTTGGCCCTCGTCGACGGCCATGACTTCCATTCGTGGGGTGTTGTACTGCTCGAACATGGCGTCCAGCAGGCGCTTGATGTAGGCGACCTCCTCGGGCGAGTGGGTGGTGCTCAGCTGCGTGGCCGGGTCGCTGTGGGCGTTGATGAAGGCCCAGACGCGCTCGCCGCCGCGGACCTGGTCGCGCGTGTTGCGGATGTCGTAGTCGAGCGGCTCGACGGCGTCTCGGGCGGTGCGGATGAAGTTTTGGAATTCGGCCATCGTGATTTCCTGTGGGTCGACCTCGGTGCCGCCTTCGGAGGCGGACCTGATGGCGGCGAGGATTTTCTGGCCCTCGCGGAAGGTGAGGGTGCCCCGCGCCATGAAGGCTTGGAGAAAGGCGCGGTTGACATTGCTGTACCCGGCGGGAAGGGGCGGTTGCCAGTCGTCGTTCATGATGCTGTTTTGTTGGTGGTGAGGCGATCAATTGACAATGGCGATTCCGCTGGCGGGCGGAGAACGCGACTTGCCGCGATTTTTGGCGTTGCGGGAACCACCTTTGCTGTGGACCGGTGGGGTCCTCGAGGGGTTGCTCCTCATTCGTGCGGGAGTTCTTCAGCGCCACGTGGTGCCGGGCCAGTCACTGCCAAACGCATACAAGCGCGCATCCATCGCGTGGATCTCCTCCTCCGTAGCGTCGCAAGCTGAACTCCTTCCAGCAACCTGCCGAGGAGTGGTGGAGTTTCTGACCGGCTTCTCGACTTTTCCTCGGCGGCAGGGCTGGTCTGTTTCATGCAACTTGTCTGTTGGCGGGTTGTTCCGCCAGTCAGACCAAAGGTTGACGCGTCCAACTGCATCGGTGTGACGACCCCGAATGCGAGCAGACTCAACAGAAGCGAGCCAATCTCCCAATCTCGGGTGACGACGCTCGGCTGCGAGAGAGTTTCTTTCCTCTTCCTCGGCCCGGCATGCCCAAACAGCCGCCAGCCCTCGCGATCTTCCGTTGCAACCCCGATGCGATCGGCGTAGCCGCTCCCTGCCCTGGAAGTGTCAGATTCGGAGCGTTGCAGCGATGCGACCCTGGGCACGAACAGCTCGATAAGCTAGCCGCAAGCAGTGTGAGCCTGTGAAACACCGAGGTCCAAGACTCCACCAGCTGCAGGCTAGTGTTCGACACCAAGGCCTGACAGCCCGGACGATCCTGCGCTCAGACAGGATGAGGCCCCGTTTCGCCCCATTTCAGCTGCCTCGGCGTTAGGGAGTTGCTGTTTTGGCTGGTTTCTCCCGTTATCTCGAGGCCAGGTCCTTGCTGTCTTCTGTTTCTGTCAAGACAGGATCCGGCGCCATGGCATGCTTACGGAGCCTCCATGCCAGCCCTGCTGCTGCCTTTTGTCTCCGATGTGACCTGCTGTGGTTGGGTACTCTTCTGTTTCTCTCTCATCCAACTCCGACATGACCGACCAGCTGCCCGAGGGGGTGCTGGGCGTCGCCCTCGTCGTCCTCATCTACAGCCTCATCTGTCTCGTCTGCGGCCTCTTTCTGCTGTGGCTGGTCTGGGTCCACGATGAGCGCAAGAGCTGTAGGCTTATTCCCTTCTCGTCGGGCCGGCGGCCGCTGACAATCCAGACATCGCCATGCTGGGCTTCTTCGTGACCCTGCACACTCTCGCCTCCGTCATCCAGCAAATCCACACCATTGCCCGATGGCGCGACATCAAGATCGAGCAGTATCACAAGCTCGTCGCCGAAGTCGGCGACCCGGAGCTGAACATCGCCGGCATGTCGACGGGGATGGATCTGGTGTTGTTCTACATCCGTCAGTGCTCCCGCGTGTTGTTCTCGACGCTGCAGCTGACTGACATTTGGCAGAGTACTATTCCTACAACGTCGAGTCACTCCTCGTCTTCTTCTGGTCCGCTCGCACCTCCTCCCTCCGCCGTCAACCACCACTGACCTCCGCCAGGGCCGTCGAGCTAGCAAACAGCATCTTCCAGCTGCGCATCCTCAAGGTGTACCGCTTCCACGCGAGTCTCATCGCCAAAGCCACCGCCGCCATCCTTCCCGCCGTGCAGATGCTGCTAATCCGCTTCAGCCCCGTCCGCCACAGCAAAGTAGGCGTCACGGTACTAGCCGATGTCATCAGTACGTCTCGTCCCTCCCCTTTCCTTCAGTCTCCCCTGTAACTGACTCCTCCGCGCCAGTGCTCGGGTGCTTCGCACTAGGCAGCATCCTCCTCCTCGCCATCCTCGCCCGCTACGTGCACTCCCGCTTCACCCTCGCCTCGTGGAACGTCCGCTACGGCCGGTCCAGCTCCGGCAACACCGACGGCACCCGCTCCGGCACAGTCTCCGACACCGGCATCGCCCGCCCGAAGCGCAAAACCATATACGACAAGTGGCTTGTCCTGCGCTTCACCATCGCCTTTCTCGCGCTTAGGTGAGTCTTTCCCCACCTCCTCCCTCTCCCCTTCTCCCTCAACCCACCGCCACCCATCTTGCATGGTTTGCTGACACCGAATGAACGGTAAAGCCTCTTCCAACTAGTAGTCATCAACTTCCAACTCCGCGCAGCCGCAACCAACAACCCCGACAACGTGCCCCCCGAACCAGACCTCAGCGCGGCGCGCGCGAGGGGTGACTTTGGCTTGTTCGCGCCCGCTCCGACCGCCGTTCTGTTCGCCTTTGCCGTGTTTGGGACGACGAGGACCTTCAGGGAGTACATGTGGAATCTGCTTGTGCCGAGGTGTATCCGGGACCGGGTCGAGGCGCGCAGGAGGAGGAAGAAGGAGGTTGGTGCGTCGGTGTCGGTTGTTCATTCTGCGTTGCCGGTGGATGTTGAGGGGGTGGATGGGAATGGTAATGGCAGGGTTATGCTCGGGTTGCAGGACTTTGGGAGGGGGAGGGAGGGGGATGGGAAGAGTGATGAGTTTCCCATTTGGGATGGGAGGCAGGGGAGGGGTGGGTTCGCGGTGAGGTGATGGAAGAGTGTCGGGTAGGCATGTGATGGCGTTATGGGGGGTGACTTTTTGCTTTTTTTTTTTTGGGTAAAGCGGGTTAGATTCACGACGCTCAGGCAGGTTTGATGAGAAATGTTTTGGCGAAATCGGCTGGAGGGTCGTTGTGAGCGATGGTGACCTGGGGTCATCCCGCCTGGCGTCTGGCGTCTCGGTCTTTGTCGCCGTCGTCGATTGCCATTTTGTCCATTTCCGCAGCGAGCTGCTGCTCGTCCACCGCGTCGTGCTCGCTGACCTCTCCTCGCGTTTCGGATATCATGTTCACCATGCTGGAGGACAAGTCGGCCGTGTCGTGCTCGCAGACAAATCGAAATGGGTGCGAATTCGCTCCCGCAGTGTCTGCCCCTGCAGGTGGCGGGCGGCGGGCGGCGCTGTCGTCGCGATGCTGCGATCGTTTTATGTCAGCGACATTCTGTTTTTGGAAGCAATAAACGAGTAGTATCCCATTTAGATCTCACTTACTTCAGTCATCTTTTGGCCGTGTACGGAGTACCCGCCATGGGACGGACACTTCAGCCGTCGTCCACCACCGCCCTCTGTGACGAAGAATTGCGTCTCTTGGCCGCGCCCTTGGCTGAACTATGCACAGGCGGCGGGCGAGAGGCTGCCCTGCGGCGCTGGCTGGGCGACCCCTGAGGCAGCGGCACTCGTGGGAGATTGCCGACAATGTCATAAAAGGGGTTAGTGTCTGAAGTCGAGAAGTTGGCGGCGGGCGTTACGTCGTCGAACTCGAATGTATACACAGCGTCTGGAGGTAAGGGAGCGGATACCTCTTGTGGTTCGGGTTCCAGTTCGGGCTCCTCAGGGACATTGTGCAGGCCTTGGCATGGAGGAGCCAAAGATGACACTGGTCTTCGATGTCTCTTCCAATGGTCTTTAAGCTGGTCTCGGAGGTCGTATGACAGTCGTTTGGCGTCGTCCTGGAGGTTTCGAAGTTGTCTCCGGCCTTTTTTGAACTCTTCGAACGAGCTGGTCAGGTTGGTAGACGCAATCGGATACTGGTGATACTCGAGTACGCCGTCGTCTGACGCGGCGGCATAATGGGCAAAGAAGTTGATGTTGGTGCCGTCAGTGGTGAAGGTGGCGATCTCGGCATGGCCCGGGGGGTCCGGGTTCCCAAGATATGCCAGGGCCCGGTTCCTGGCATACGTGAGGGCAGCCCCGTCGTACGCGCTCTGCATTTTTGCCTCATCCATGTCCTTGCCTCGGCCCTTCCACTCACCGGCGATGTGAGGCAGGGTGACGGAGAACGGGTCGTCCCTAAAGAGCACCGCTCCGCTGACCTGCTGGTTCACCGGGAATGGCTTGTACTCGCGTATCTCGAGCCCCTCGACAAAGTCGGGCTGCGGAGCGGACAGGCCGTTGTTGAACCCGACATCTCTTGGGAAGGCGGTGAAGGCTTGGTTGAAGGCTCTTGGATAGCCTGTGTCGTCATGAGTCTTGAGGAGCTGGTTGGCCACCTCGAATGCCATGGTGGCTCCATTACACGCTTTCAGGACGGTGTTGGTATAGCGCTCGTACGCGGACTCCGGAGGCGAGGCGGTCTCGCGGAATCGGGCGAGCCCTTTGCGGCGGTCCTCGAGGTTCTTTGGTGGCTTGGAGTGGACCTGGTTCAGGATGCCGTTCTTCTGGGCTTGGATGGCAAAGCCGGACGATGTTGTCGACGTGGTCTTGGTCGAGGTCGACTCAGTTGTCGATTCTGGGTGACTAGAGCTGGAGGAGCTGTTGGTGCCTTTGGTTCCCTTCCTTCTCGCCATTTGTTGAACAGGGTGAGGTTCTCCTTCGTGAGCCGGGCCCGTTTAAGTTGCCGTGTCGCGTCGAGCTCTCCGTCAAGAGGCCGCTTTCGCGACGATGCGGCGGCAGGGGGTTTCGCCGGCGGTTCTGCCTCCTGACGGGTCATTAGCATCGAAGCTGGGTCAGCCGGTGTTGCCCTCACCTTGCCTGCCCGTTTCAACCTCTTCTTCTCCGCGGCTGTGGGTTGTTGTAGCCCTGCCCTCGACAAACCCACACGCGTAGCCGACAACAAACGGCTCTCTCTGCTGGCTCCAGACTTGAGCTTGCCAGTCAGGGGATCTTTGCTAGCCCCTGACTCCCGTCGCCTCTGGAGCCGCTCACTGCGTCTCGGGCACCCTGCCGCGATGAGTTAGCTCCGCAAAGCCAGTCGGGATGAAATATAAGGGTATGCAAACCTGTCTGAAGTTTTCCAGTAGCCACAGCCGTTCGCGAAAAGGCTCTGGAAAGACTCGACGACTCGATCTTGCTTGTGTCGGCATCAAATCGCTGTTCCCTCTTGGGCCGCGATGGACTTTGGGGAGGGCCGCGAGCCCGCGCATTAGAAGGGCCTCTTTTCATGATAAAAGATGCGCCGTCATCCAAGGACCAATGGTCTCATTGGCGCTCAGCCTGGCTGGCACCACGGCCGGTTGAGCTGGGCTTGCCGTGAAGGTGCAGAGTCTGGGAGTGAGGTGGTTGGGCAACGCGTCTCGCGATGAAGTGCTTGTTGATTGGTTCGCTGGTGGAACTTGACTTGTCGGGCTGCAGCCTGCCTGCTGCAAGGACCTTGATTCTACAACTCAACCCTCCACTGGTTTGTTTGTTAGCGTGCAACCTAGGTACCTTAGGCTAAGAAGGACGGGACTTCTCCTCCTCCTCCTCCTCCTCCTCTTCTTCTTCTTCCTTCCCTTCCTCTTCTTCCTCTTTTCCTTCTTTTCTTTCTTTCACTTGTTTTTTCCCTTATTCCCCTCTTCCTTTCCTCTTTTTCTTCCTCTTTTCTTTCCCCCTTACCCCCACCCTTTTCCCCTTTTTAGTTAAGAAGAAGAGAATGAGAAAGTAGAAATAATGCTTGAATAGGTAATATCCCCACTGAACCGCGCTAACAAATAAACAACCAGGGTTGAACGTTCGGCGCCAACAACAACTACCTCAGCCAGCATGGAATGCCTACCCCCTGAGAACTGAGTCAGAGATCTGATGGGCTGGCCCTGGGCTCATTTGTCTGACTTGTGTTCGCAGCTTTTGGGCCTTTGGCAGACGGGGAAGATGAACGTTGACCAGTGACCACCTCGTCAGATGATCAGCCCTGAAGCCTCTTGCTCGAAAATTTACCTATTTCAATGGCTCAAAGTCTCTCCCCAGGAGAATATCTTTGTTGACAGAGTTTCAGGTACGTAGTTTTAGGTTGCAGGTCACCAGTCACCACATGCCGTGTGGCCATGCCAGGCCACCAACAGCCGGTCCGGTGGCACGACAATCTCAATGGCAGCGAGCTTGAGCCGGAGGATTTCGTGGACCTCTTTCAGCTTGAAGAAAGAATGTAACGTTTGTTGGTTTTGTGCTGCGGACAAGGGCGGGACTGACCAAGGTCCGTTTGTTCATCACTTCAAGCCGGGGCAGTTGTGGCACCCCGGCCCGTCTTCGGTGCTCTTACCCATCCTTCCGTCTCGTCAACACCATGGGTCCGGTTTTCTGGTAGCAATTCAAAGCACTGAGACGCTGGCGTTCTGGCAGCAGAGCTTGCAAAGTTTGTCGATCTTCTTTTGTGGCCACAAGAATCGAATCATCGACTGCGTCAAAACGCAAAACCACCGACAATCCGACCCCCCAATGGTACTCCTTTCAAAATCTGAGTGTTGAGGCTCGTCCCTTTTTCAAGAAAACAGTTGGCAAGTCCCTCATCGAGGAACCCAAAGAACCTCAGACTCGGAGCGCCCAAACGTAAGTGCAAAGCCGAGTTGTGATCGAGGGCTGAACACAACTGAAAGTCTGAAACTTACCGCCAACAGCACGGTCTTTCCCCATACCAGACTTTCTCCGCGCAAAGAGACCCCGAAACTCGTTACCCTCGCGCAGAGCAGAAGATGGACACAAAGGCAGCGGACGACCCCACGTGGGCGCAGCGCGTTCGGAAAGTCCACCGCTGCATTGCTGAGGTCCGGTGTCTGGAACAGATGCTGGAGGAGAAGAAGGCCGAGGGAGACGAGATCGTCGCTCAACTGCAAGGTCAACGTCCCGATGATACCCGCAAGGAATCGCTGTATGCGTCGGAGAAGAAGGCTCTGTACAAGACCCTGAACGACCACGATTACTGGTTCGACTCCTTCGAGGACCTGAGGCGGAAGGCTGAACCCCAGCTCCTCCGCATCCGTGACATCGTGTATCCCGACTCGGCCGAGTTCAAGAAGGTTGCTACGCTCTTCGCCAACTGGGTGCACATCAAGCTCTTTCCTTCTCGAGAAGATGAAGATAGCCCTGCCATACAATGGTTGGAGCACCTGCTGGCTGCGAACCCCTCTTCTACCGTCCCGGAGCAGTCAAAGTTGAGCAACAAGGAGCAGGAGGGCCGCGACGACCGCGATGATGTAAAGAAGAAAAAGGGGGTGGAGGAATAGGGTGACTCGAGCGACAGCCTCGAGCATCCCAAGCCCACAAGACAAAGGAACGGGACCAACAAGGACCGGCTCACTTGCGCGGAACGACGGACGTGGTTGGGTCGAGGTACGAGAAGGACAAAAGGGCAAGCAACTTTGATAATAATGGCGTAGCCCCGGGCTGATGTCATTCTGTCGAGGCTGTGGACCTGTGGTTGAGTTTGTAGGTGTCTATTATTGTGGGATAGCGGAGGGATCTTGACAAATGACGAGCAGATAGAGAGTTAATCCAGTCTCAACTGGTTTTACGACGCGAAAGGTGTAGGTCAATGGCTATAGATTGGGTTGTCCGAGAAGATCTCATGTCGTGTGTATTTAGGCCCTCATGGCAGCATGTCTAAGTCCGTCCTCCCACTCGAATCCCCCATCCCCCTTTCTGGCTGCTTTGCCCTCATGTTGCTGTAACCAAAGACAGCAAACGGTCACTGGAATGTCTCAGGCCCTTGTGGTTGAGCGTCCACGGCATCCAATCTAACCTCTGCCCCATCGCCCATATAGCAACATAGCTCTATGGACACATTCCTCATCCATCTGAGCTCGCCCCCTTCGCAGGGGCTTCGCATGCGCACATTGACGCGTTCAGGGCTTGCGGTGCTCCGCTCGATTGAGCAGAACGACTTGTCCACTATCAGAAGGGCCCGCTTCTCAAAGTCGACCAGCAGGACTTGGGTGTGCCGCATCTTTGCGAGTAAGCCAGTCTTTCCGCCATCGTGATGGAAGCAGCGGCCGGTGAGCGAGCGGTCTGATTCCTTCGTTCGCCAGGACTCGCGGTGGGGTAAGCCATTGCAGTGTCTTGCCAGCCACGATCTCACTCCTTCTACCGTCCCCCATTGCCATGACTTGCCCTCGTGGATCTGCCCAGAACCTGTTTTCGTAGACCGCGCCGCTGAACATGTACACGGGACTGCGTGCCTTCCGGGTCGCCGAGACGCCCAACGCACAATGTTTCAAAGCCTCAGCCCTGACCGCACCGAACCTTCGGCGGGCCATGTGACCCAGCTCATACATGGCCACAAGGAGGATTTCGTATGCCCCCACGCAAGGCGGCGAATACGCGAGCGCAAGCCCCCAAAGTCTCTTGAAGGCAGCTGCAATCGGGTGGAACGTCGAAGTTGGAAGAGTCGACACCAGCCTCGAAATGAGCGTCAGGATCGTCGACAGGTCCTCGACCGAAATGGCGCCTCTTGACAGGAGCACGTGGAGCTTGACGAGCAGTTCGCATTCGGACTCGGGTGCGGATGCGTCCTGCAAAGTGCTCCGAGTCGCTCCCGGAATCCACGGCGGCAAGACAGTCCAGTAACAATCGTTGGAGACGTCGTTGAGTCCCGCCGGCGGCTTGGCCGTCGCCATCATTCTGAGCAAGGCCCGGGTTTCGAGCGAGTTGTCTTGTAAGAAGTGGGAGATTATGAATGACGAAAGTCGGTACTCCGCGTGCCGCTCCGCCTGTAGGACCGCCATTCCTCGTTCGTTGTCTTGTACGTCTCGCTGGATGGATGTCTCGCGGTTCAGAACCGTTGCAGTGAGCTCCGACGTGCCCTCGTCGTTACTGCTCTCGAACTGCTCTCTTTTTCTCTTCTGGCTCCTTAAGCAGGTTGGTACCTTGAGGGTTACCATGCGAGATCCGAATCGGGCAACAGCTTGGTTGGGCGCCGTCCGTCGCCCAGGCCCCGTCTGGGCGGCGTCGTCAATTTGATCCTGTAGCCGTCTTTGTCAGCAACATGGCTTGCTTGCTTATCGTGCGCCCGTCTCTCTCCTCCTTGTCTCTCCCTTGCTCTTGGCGCCCGCGAGGCGTTGAGTGGATCCCACCGCTTGGACGAGGTCCCCGTCTGCGCAGGATACGCACAGATTGGGTCTTTCACCTGGGCAGAGCTACTTACCTCAGCCATGTCTGCGCGTGTTTGATGTCTTCGTCACCGATGAGTCGAATGCCGCTGCAATGATGACCGAAGCTCGCGTAGAGAATGGACAAGTCGGTGACTGTAACGACTTGTGTTGTTGGGTGTTGGGCCAAGAGTGTGCGAGATGGAAACAAACTGAAGGCGGCGGTGGACGAAATCGTGGGCGAGACGGGAGACGAATGAAGTAATCAAGGTGCGCGTTTGCTGATTCGAAGGCTCAGTTTCAGGCTGCGAGAAGTATCCATTTCTGAGCTCTTGAGAATTCTTCCAGCTCCAATACCTGGTATGTTAGACATCAGACGAAATCCAGCAAGTTAAGTTGAATGGTGCCATCACCACTTGCCAGAGCGCCAGGTCCAGCGGCTCTCTCAATGTGCTCGTGAAGCAGTATTTGGAGCTGCATTGGCCTCTGCCTTTTCTTCAAACAAATGTGGCGCCCATGAAAGATGTGTCAAGTTTCTGTCTTATTTTATCTGGAGCGAGGGTGGGTTGCTTTTGCAGAAAGAGTTGGAACTAAGAAACCTTCAACTTGCAAGGCTTGAAGGCAGCCGGGCAGGTTTCAACAAATGTTTCTTTCTGACCATGTACCGTGATTATTTCAGTGCCACGACAACCACTCTCGCACCACCGCAACCAACCACCAAACAACAACCCAGTCGGCTCGGTCCATTCCAATCCGCAACCAGCCACTGCCATTTCAATCTCGCAAAAGCATGACTCGATTCGCCTGGAAACATGGCTGAAGTAAGCAAATCCGTCCATTTCTTTCTTTTTCCCGAACACAAAGCTTGCCTGCCACTCCCAGCGGCCCCAAGGCCACAAGCCCAGCAGACTGAAGCGCGCAATTTGCTAACGGCAGCCTCCACAGACCTCAGATGGCAGTGCTGCCCTGACTGCGCCTCATCAACCGTCGCCGCAAGAGCGAGCTGCCCGGCCCGTCCCAAGGATCGAGAACATGGACGAGCAGCCTTTCATCAGCGCCAACCCGACCAAGAAGAGGAAGGAAGTTGACGGCTTGGCCGATCAAGAGGAAGACTCCGAGGAGACACCCGAGGCGCAGGCCACCAAGCGACAGCGCCGAGAAGACGAAATGGATTTGTCGCCCAATAACAACCACGACGAGCTCGACAGACGGGACGCCACGATTGCAGACTTGCAGGCAAAGCTGGACAAACGGGATCGAGAGATGGCGTCCCTCCGGGAACACAAGAATGTCTACGAGTTCTGGTTTGACAATTGCCTGCCAAAGAATCCGGCGGTGAGGAAGAAGTCGGAGGACATCATACGCCTGATGGCCAACGCGGAGCCGCCACGAGAAGTCTACGACGTGCCCGGTCACGGTTTTGGGCACGTCCACGGTTTTTGGAACGTCTTGCCGCCGCGGATCCGAGACGCCAAAACACCCCGCAAGAACACGCCCCAGACCGAGTTCGAGATGGTTCTGAAGCTTCAAGCCTGCATCGTGGAAGGAAACTTCGCAGATGCCCTGCCTCTCATCTCAGCCCTGGCCACCATGGTGCCTCACTCTAGGTTTCATCAGATCTCTGCGGCTTGGGGGGACATTTATCGCCTTGCCTTGAAGTCGGACGCTCTTGCCTCCCGCGACACTTGGGAGCTCATGGTATTGGTCGCTCTACGGGAGCTTGGACTTTTGGTGCATGCGAGGTTCGGTCTTCTCGACGGCTCGGAGCTGTTCGAGGACACGAGAGATCGAGATCGGCTCAGCAGATTCGATCTCGGCAGCACGTTCTACCAAGCAGTTTGCGAGTCAGAGAGGGCAAACCACGCTCAGCTAGCGGGAGCACTGGCCAAGATCTGCATCGAAAAGCACGACTCGCCTTACCCAACCGCCTTTTACCACGAGGAGAAATCGAACACGGGATGGCTATCGAGAGATGATGGTTGGTTTCTGCTGATCGACTTCAACAAATGCACCATTCTCCTGGTAGACAGGCTCCTTGGCTCACTCGCGCCAAGTCCCAAGGGCACCGGCAAGGTCGACTTGCATGTCAAAAGCCCTTGCAAGGGCGACGAGGAGATGGTGTTGACGTTGCCACAGGTGCTGGGATACTGGTTGGGCCACCGGGCGGGAATTAACATGGGGAGATTAGATAGACGTTAGTTAGCCTCGACGAGAAATCCCTTGCTATAACTCTCTTAGCTATGCCCGGAACCTAATTCTCTATTCCACCAATGCCTTTGCTCTACCGTTTCATCTATTTCATCTATCCGGATGCCGACGGTTATTCATGAGTTACTTAGAAAGAGATTCCTGGGCCTGCATGTGCCTACACCTAGACGGCGCAAAGTTCCTTGCCCTTGGCCGCATCTTGGCCGAGCTCGGGGGTTATAGGTAGCGCTTCAAGTTGTCTCATCCATGACTCGACTTAGATCAAATCAAGACTGATTGCGGGCCACGTCTTGGTTGGGAATCAGGCTCCCAGTCTGCTTCATCACTGGCATTTAACAATGGAACATCTCACAAAGCCTCCTTTATTGGCACTATCTAGGCAACTCTCTGGCCGTCTCCTCGACTATTTCGGCAACGAAGCTTGTCATGATACAGGAAACCGCCGGGTGCCCGTGAATTGCTTCTGGACTGAAGAAGGGCACAATCCAGGGGCTATCTTCCTACTCCAACACATCCTAACCTCGACTCATCAAAGATCCTTCTTGCTTCCGTCCTCGAAGATGTGATGCCTGATTTTCCACTGACAGCCTTGTAATTCCGGTCACCATCAACAGCTCTGACCTGGGGTTACTGCCTGTTGCTTGAGACAACGGATCAGGCTGCCTCCGACTGAGGTTCTTCTTCGGGCGGCATTTTGGCCCTTGCCCAATCCTCCAGCCAGGCTAACACGGGTCCCCACATGCCCCGTATCCATTCCTCATTGCCCCCATCATGACACGCGCGGATGCGGAGATCGATGAGCTCAGGGCGTGTAATGCTCCGCTCCAGTTTGATGAGGTCCTTGTGTACTATGCGGAGAGTGTACTCCTTGAAGTCGATCAGGAGCACGAACTCATGCGTCTTGTTTGTAAGCCAGCCCCTGATTGTCTTTTGTTCTGGGTGGAAATTGGCGGTTGGGACTGGCTCGATGCGTCGGCCGTAGAGCTTCTTGAGGTCCTCTTTGAGCGTGCCTGATCTGCGCCGTGGGAGGAAGCGACCACGAGCCAAGGTGGCAATAGGATGGGACATTGCTGCAGGAAGCCAGATCCAGCGGCATTTGTACAAGTCCGGGACCCCAAGATCACCGAACCTTCGACGAGCCATGCGTCCAAGCTCATGCAGGGCAAAGAGGACGATGGGACCTTTGGTTTCGGAAATAGCCAGGAAGTTGAGAGCAGCTTCCCATATGGGCTTGAAAGCCGCCATGATTGGGTGGGTTGGACGGTGACGCTGAAGAGTTCCCGCCAGTTCCTGGATGATCGCCAGGAATCTTGAAAGGTCTTGCATCGACCAAGGCTCGAGCCGTGACAGGACCGCATGGATCTTGAGGAGCATCTCGCATGCCGACTTGGGCAAGCTATCCCGCGATACTTCTATGACACCGTGGGTCCATATCGACATGGAAGTCCACCACCCAAGTTTGTCATCTCGAACCAGTTTGTCCTCGAATTTCTTTGGTGGTTCCACCGCGGCCATCATGAGCAGCAAGCCCTCTGTCTCCGGGACCGGATCGAACTTCAAGCAATTGGAGACCACAAGTGACAAAGCCTTCTGTGCCGTGACTTGTTTCTTTTGTCGGTCGGCCAGCTCTTGCTCCTTGGTTTGCAGTTTTGTCGTCAGCTCAGCCACCGCCTGCTGCCTCCAAAGCAGTCTCTTCTCTCGATCGGCCAACTCTTGCTCCTTGGTTCTCAGTGCCGCCTCAAGGCTCGCTACCGTCTGCTGCGTCGCAAGTTGCTCCTGTTGTTTGCTGGACAGCTCTTGCTCCTTGGTCTGCAGTGTCGTCTCGAGGCTCGCCACGGTTTGCTGCGTCGCAAGTTGTTTCTTTTGTAGATCGGCAAGTTCTTGCTCCTTCGTTCGCAGTGCGGCTTCGAGGTTCACGACCTTGGCCTCGGACTCCTGAAGCCTGGACTCAGACTCCTGAAGCCTGGCCTCCAACTCCCTAACCCTGTCGGTGGAGGTGTCGATGTTGGGAGTGTGGTCCATCCCCAGTGCAGCGGCTTCGGCCAGAAGTCGCTGCCTCTCCGCTTCGTTCGTCTCAAAGGCGGTTTCCAAGTCTCGCACCCGCTCACACGAGCGGTCGATCTCATCTGTCGACCGCTCAAGTTCCCTCATGGAGCGCTTGAGTTCCTCCTTCGAGCGTTCAAGCTCTTCCTTTGAGTGCTCAAACTCCTCCCTCTTTCTCTTGAGACTCGCCATGATGGGGGGAAGTTGAGTCGTCATCTCGCTCGGTCGGGTTTCTGCCACAGTTTGCCCGTTCGGAGTCGGTTCATCGGGCATTATCGGGGCGGTGCGGTCATCGGAATCCTGCGATTATCGCCGCGCTGAGGTTAGCAACATGAAACCATGAACCGATTGCGCCTGTTCTAGGAGACAACATAATGTCAACGAATTTGGCTTACCTCGGACATGCCTGCGCGCTATCTGGCTGTATGCTGCAGATGGGAACGCCGAGGTTGGGGATGTCGGGTTTCGGTCACGGTCGACGTCGGTCCTCGTTTTGTGCGTGGGGTGGAAACTGGAAGGTGGGCTGAATCGGGACATGCATGGGGCTGCTCCAAGCCCAAGCTCTGTACCAACCATCCAAACTTCAGATGAAAATGATCAAGGTACTGATGAGCAGTCTTGGATCTAAGCCGCCCTCGCCTTTTGCAGAGCTCGCCTCAGATGAAGAGTCTCCGACCTGGCGGGAATCCCTTTGTAACGCAGCCCTTCTCAAAAGTTCACGGACATCAAAGTGACGTTGGAATCAATCCAAGGCTTTGGCTACTAACTAAGCAAAAAAATAGTGAGATGGGCAGATTAATAAAATGGAAAAAAGAAGCAAAACAAAGCAGTGGACAATCCCGATAAGAAGTAAGGTAGGTATCCTGCCTGGCAACATGCAGCTCATTGCCCTCCCTGAGTCCCGAAAACCCATCCTAAAGCCCCTCCCCTTTCCTGCCCGTCTTCCTGCAGAATTTACCGCACTTCTGGTTCCGGGCACGGTCCGTCTTCCTTACTCTACCGCCCATCGAAGCAGACCAAGCCTTCTCGCCCCTGTCCGCATCTTCCCATTCCTCCTCCTGCTCGTCCTCTGAATCCAAAGACTCAGGACTCGCTCGCCTCATAATCTCTTGACGCCACTCCGCCACCGGGTCGTCCGCCACCGGGTCGTCCGCCACCGGGTCGTCCGCCATCGGGTCGTCCGAGTGCCGCATCCATTCGGAGAGCATGTGTTCCGGCACAACGGCAACGAGTTGATCGGCGGCCTGCTCGTACCAGTAATCGTTGAGATAGGGACGGAGCGTTCTCAAAGCGTGCGACGCCTGTGGGATGATCCGGTACCGGGCACCTCCATGGTTCTCGTAGCAGCCGACACAGTTTCTGAGCTCTTCGACGTGGCGTGCGATCATGGCCTGCTGGCGCTCGTCCGCCTCTCTTGCGGCTCTCTCGGTGGTGGATTCGTTGCGTGCTGTCGTGACAGTCAATGGGGCGCTGGTGTCCTGCTCGACAGGCCTTGGGCTGGTGTCGACGGGAGTGTCTTGGGCGAGGCCAGCATCGCCCTTGTTGGGAGCTGCCTCTTTGGAGGCTGAGTCGAATGCCTGTGAGGAGGGGGTAAGTGCCTGCTCCGACGCCAGTTGTTTGGCTTCGTCGATATTGGCAGAGTTTCTTGTTTGCTCTGCCATGGTGAAGTTTACCCTACAGAGTTCTTGAATTGTAGATGTTTTCCCTTGGATTGAAAATGGAGTACCAGCAGTGGAGGTGTGAAGATTTGGGGAATATTGACTTGATCTAGCTGGCTGGAGGTGATGGGTGTCTGGGCTGTAAGAATGATAGAGGATGAGGCCCTGTGGTGTTCAGGGGGCGTGTTAAATACCTCTAGGGTGCTAAATGCTCCTGACAGGTGGAACCCAGAGGCATGGCCGCGAGGTGGTGTAAGTTGGGTTGCCAAATCGGGCATTTGCATGGGGCTTTGATTGGCTGGAAGCTGGCTTGCCCCACTCGCCACGAACAACAACACATCATCATCACCCGCGGTGACACCGCTCACAAAGGCAGCAGAGGAGAGGCTGACGGAGGGGATAAAGAAGTTTTGTGGGAGGAGGCTGTGTCAGAAAAGGACCTGGTGTAAGCAAAGCACTGAGGTTTATGAATAACGAAGGAATCCACTGGCGGCTTGCTCATGGTGCTAGCCTCGGCTCATTCTTCTCCAGCCAAGCTCCTTAGGCCCACTGTAGGCAGAATTCGAAAAGCTGGGAGTGAGGCTGGACAATGCGAATTCAAGAGTTACCCCCGCATTATTTGCGTTATGACTACTACAAGAAGAATGCGGAGGAGGAAGTACCAAAAAAGAACGACGGAAGAAACAAAGAGGAAAACCCGCAAAAGCTCACCAGCTAGCCCTCCGAGGAGAGGTAGCTGGCTACGAAAACCCCGGTGGGCTTTGCTTCGGTGGGGGTCGAACTGGCGTGGCTTGCGCCAGTATGTGGCGTGTTGTTGACATCGGCCCCTCGAAAGGGGGCGACGCAACTACCCGCTCGGCCAAGTTTTAAGCCGCGGCTGTCTTTGCAGGTTGGAGACCAGTGCCGGGGACGTAGTAAATAAAGGTTGGGGGCACTGTGTTGCAGGGCGCTGTCAGGTCCGGTCGGTATGGGATAAAAGGCCAACTGCTGGGCCTCTTCTCAGATCTGCGGCCATGGCCCATCTATTTCAACGAACTTGGGCTCTCAGTCTTGCTACTTGAGGGACTTGGTACCCCTCCATGAACTTGCTCGGTTCCTCGTGCCTCACCACATCCGGTCTGCGTCAGCACCACTACCACAGCCCGTTAAGGTCAGATACCTACATCGGCCACGACACATGGTGTCACATGCGGCGCGTCCCTGTCCAGCCAGCACACCCGCGAACGACTCGGCAATCACCAATAATACCGACGCGGCACCGGAAGGCTTTCGTTCTGGGGGAATGACTTTGAGACACTCGCAGAGTTGCCAGAACGTCAGCCACTCTGACCGCCGAGGGAAGCATGACGGGAAGGGCACGGGCGGGATTTGGTCCTGGAGCCACTTGGCGACACCGGAAGAAGGAATGGCAATGCTCGCTCGACAGCGCCACAAGTGGTGCGGTCAGCGAAGGAAACAGGTCCTGCTCGGTGATACATCAGTCGCAAACAAGCAGATCAAGTTGTTTGTCTCCTAATGCGGTGACACCTGGCGGGCAAAACGATTGCGGGAGTTTCTGTATCGGCAGTGATGCCCATGCCCGTGGTTGCAGTAGTAGTTGGTGACGATGACGTTGACAGTTCCGAGTCCGCCATAGATAGACAGCAAAGGGACGCCTCTGGCTGTTTGGGCAGGCTGGGTGGTCGACGTGGCGGCTGGAATCGCGCCATCCATCCGCGAAACACCGCAGGGAAGGTGTTAATGACGCGTTCGCCATAAGGTAGTCTTTGTTGCCATTGTTTCCAGATTTTGTCTTGGCGGTTTGCTGATGACTGGCCATGTTTGCTGTGGGCTGCCGATCGTGCGTTGTTGGTGTCAGTTTGGAAGAGGTCGCGGTGCACCGGGATGTACAAAGTAAAACTATTCCAGGGCCTGTCTGAAATGTGTGGAAAAGTTTTGGATTGACATCACCTGAATCGGACGTTCCTAGGGCTGCAAGCTGGGAAGGTACAGCTGGAGGCACTTGCCTTACCCGGTCGAACAGAACGGAATGCGCGGTGTCATCACCCGCCATTTCTCGAAGCCGACGACCATGGCGCTTCCTTCCAAGTTGCAGGCAGGGCAACCTGCATTCAGCTCGAATCAGGTACTGCCAGTAATTGACAGCACTTCAACTCAAAAGCAGCAAACAAATGTCTGTTTCCACTGTTCGCCAAAGCCAACCGCGCTTGGTAAGAAAACGACGGCCACGGTCACCAGCTGCTGACACAAGGTCTTAACGGCCAGAACCTCCCGAGAACCCGACACTGCATTCTACGTACAGCTAATTTTGCATCTTTGGAGCGCTGCCCCTAAGTACGCCTGGAAACCTGTGCCAAAACCATCGGTGTCATCAACCACGTCGCCATGTTTCGGCTCAAGCTACCCACGCCCCCGGCGCCACTTCCTCAAGTTCCAGGCCCCAAGCTCGGCCCCTTCAACCCGACCGCGCACGCCGATATCCAGTTCATCGAAGAGCTCGGCCGCTCCGACAAGGATGCGGATGGGCTCGTGTGGAAGGTCCGGCTTGGCGGGTCCGAAACCTGCTATGCTCTCAAGATGGTAAGTGAGAGCGGCTCAGTTTTTTCCCGAGCCCCTGCTCACCAGTGTTGGAACTAACCTTGGTTCTGCTTCGCAGTTCTACTTCTGGTCCACCGAGGCCCTCAAAGAGAGATTCGGTTCCCACCTGACCCGACCCTTGGCATCACCGCAACACCACCACGACTTCCTCGATTCCTTCAACCGCGAGTGCCGAGCATACGGCCGTCTCAAGCAAGAACAACGCGAGGACCTTGCCATCCGGGCCCATGGATACCTTCTGCTCACCCCTGAGCAAGAGGCCGATATCACTGCGAGGATCACCGGGTTACCTCATCAGCAACATAACACCGAGGGCAGACTGGACGGCACGAATTTCTGGCGAAGGACCGAAGAGCACAGCGACACCCCGATCCGAGCCATCGTCAAGGACCTCGCAACCGACCCATACCCCTTCACTCCCTCGCACATCAACACCATGTGGCAAGACCTCGAAGCCCTCCACAAGTTGGGCATCCTCGTCTGCGACGTCGGCACCAAGAACTACCGCGGCGGAAAACTCATCGACTTCAGCCGCTCGCTGACCATGCCGCATCCGTCGCTGATGTACGCTGACGCAAAGTACTTGGATGAGGAGAGAAGGAGGGAACCGCACAACCTGCGCACGGCAATCTATGCCTTGGCAATTATGGAAGACTGGGATTGTGATCTGGATATTCCCGAGGAGATGACAAAGTGTGCTTCAGGGAGGGGGGAAACGGATAGGTTTGGGACGGATCCGAGGGGGTATGACTGGCGCAAGTGGGAGGATGATCCTGAGGCGGCGGATGGGTTCCTTGCGGAGATGCTTGTTGCAGGTGGTTGAGGATGGGAAGACAGTCAGAGGATTAGTGGGGTATGGTCTTTGGGAGCGGTGACAGCCATGATGGGCTCAGCCATTGTGACAGTCATAAGGGATTGTGCGTTGTCTTGATTGCCTGAAGCCATTGATGTTTAGGTACTGTTCGGCGACAACAACAATGACATGGTGATTGTTTCCAGCTTGCTTTTAGTCTTCCCCTGGCACACGTCAGAAAACCTGGCTCGCTTCCAGTCAAGATGCCAGGCCGCAAACTAAGGTGATTACACTGCAATGAGTCACCCGCTTCGAACAATGACGGCCTCAAGACAGGGCCCTGCCTCGAGATCTTTCATCTGATAATTTGGCCCATACCTATGGCTGTGGCACCGTGCCCTAAGAAGAAAAATTTTCCCACGAAGCAAACCACAACGCGAAAACTCAGTCCACCGGTCTCTGCATCCTCCAGAACCTCAAGCTTTTCTCACGCCTTCCTCATCGCCCTCACCATTACCCTGGAGGTTTTCGCACAAGACACACTTCCCTGGCAACAAAATGGCAAATCGCACAGAGGCGCAGGTTGCGCGAGACGCGGTCGCTTGGACCAACCGGCTCAACGAGTACTTTGAAAGCACCTGCGCGGCCAAAAGCAAGCCGATTTTTACGCGCGAGCTCGACTACAAGGCTCGTGCGTACATTGTGGAAGCCGTCCGCGTCCTTCGGAACACGAAGTGTCCTCTGGATCATCTCGTTGCCGTCATCTGTCAGAGGGGGGAGGCCGATCTTGGTAAGTACACCTTCAGGCTTGCACAGTTGCACTGGTTTGGTGAATGCAAGCTGGGACTAACAAACCTTTGCAGCTGGGGAGCCCTTCCAGTACGAGGAACACCTGCCGCCGCGGTCGGCCCCGGAGCCTCACGTCAACTTCTCCGAGCTTCTGACCCGATTCCAGGAGGGCGGCAACGAGCGACAGACGCTCACCAAGTACATCGGCGACTGTACCGTCCAGTACGGTGTCGGCAGACCGCGTCGCGTGGTCCGGCCTCCCACCTCCCGCCCCTTCGTGGGCAAGACTCTTGCAGATGCAATCAACGACGCCTACCCGTTCACGCGCGGCTTCGCGCGCGGTGCCGCCCAAGAGTACCAGCCCGAGCTCAACTGCCCTGCGTGATCCGTCCCGCTCCCGTCCGCCCTCGTCGTCAAGAGGGACGTCTACAAGAACATCAACAAGACGCAAGCTTTTTTTCCCGGCATCATGATCCGCTGGCACAAGAAGACCAACAGCCTTTACCCTGAACTCAATGAGAAGCAGGGAGGACTGTCGGCGAGTCGCTTCCCGCTCAGCGAGAACCCGGGCTTCCTCCGCCAGATCTGGCAGGCGTACGCGCTGTTTGTCGAGTGGGTGGACAGGATGGAGACCGACGGCGTCGTCATCCCGCTGGTCGAGTTCCTTCATCAGCACTGCCAGGATCCGCTCGACAAGGGGTACTCGCGGGACAAGATCAAGGCGTGCCATGAGCATTGGTGTGAGACGAACTGGTTGGATGCGCTGCAGCATGTCAGGGCTGCCGAGGGGGTGTTGGTCAGGATGGGAGGTGAGGAGGAAGAGGATGACTCGGAGTGGATGGGGCAGTGCTCGGATTATGGCGGGGATTCGGAGTAGGGTGGGTGAGCATTGGGAGTTGGACGTCCGGGGATGAGCGGTTATGACAACGGATACCTTGTGTGATTGGGAATTTGGGATTGCGGCTTCGGTGGATGGGACAGCATGGTTGTATGTACGGAGTACCTATGTTGTGTTGATAACAGCGTGTTGGCATCAGAGTGCCAAATGGACTGACATGTGACGCCTTGAGCACCGGCCAGCCCCTGAGATGTGGTGTCTCCAGTTGGACCTTCGAGTTCGGCGACCGCGTCCAAGCTGGGCTCAATGGCGCCCTTTTGGTCGGCGATTGCAACTCCTAAGCTCAGGTATGCTTGGGTTCCGGCGTCCAAGTGGCAAGATCGATTCTGTTCCCCGTCGATAGCACGATACGCGAAATCTCGTCTAATCGCTTGGCCAAATCACTCCTCCCACCAAGGGGGAGGCTGTCCCGGCTGTCCGCAAGATTTCGGAGACGTCTCCGTCGGCCGAGGTTACCCGTTGGCTGGGCGGTCTGTGCAATGCCCAGCCAACGGGTAGGTCTCCATTTTGCGGGGAAATTGCAACGCGCCACCACCAGGCAAGCCAGGTACCCGTGGTTTTTGTGGGTCATGACCATTCAGCTGGGAGTCTTGGCGGAGGAAGGGACGACCCTGAAACGAAAACCCTCAAGCAGGCGACGAGGTTCTAGACTCGACCCCTGTATTCGCGCACAATGCATTTTGTAGCCCTTACTGGTCTGGCCTGGAACCGAGAGTCCGTTCGCTGTTCAGCCCCTCGCGCACGGCCATCCAATTCTTCAAGCGATTGCCAGCGATGGCGCGATGGAGTGTCGAGACTCGAGATCGTGGGAATCGGAAACTCCAGTGTCGGCTTCAAGAAACCTGTTCATCGGATGGCATTCTCCACAGCCAGGCACTTAGGTAAGGCTCCTACTCATCCCACACCCGCTCCGATTGCCGCCAGCTGCGGAAAACCCCGTTACGACGGGAATACCTGATCAAGTTATTAATCTCGGGGGCCTCTAGCCGAAGCTTGAGAAGTGGAACGAGTCCGGTGAAGTTTCTCTCAAGACTCCAGAAGTGACGCTAGGGGAACCCATCCTTCTCGGCTCCCCGCTTCTCTTCAATCTAACGTTAGAGTTCCACGCTACGGAATGCTAAAATTTTCTCGACTGCCGATCGTTCCACCATTGCCGCTGCTTGCCCTTGAACAGGCAACCAGTCCGCCGCCAACCGTATCAAGCTCCGGATCCTGCAAGGGCTATCCCATCCGGATCTCAATAATCAATCATGGAGTTTTCCTCCCTCCAGCTGCCTCTCTCCTTTTTCCTCGTCCTTATGAGAAGGTCCCGCCGTCCAATGTCACCCTCCTCCGCTCCCCTCCTCTCGACCCACGCCGATCTTGTCTCCGCTGAACCAAGTCCAACACAACGCCCGCCATGAGCTCAACAATAGACCCCAACTCCGACCAGTATGCCGGCCCCGAGTATATGGGCTTCACGCCCGCGCAATGGCGCGCCCTGCCGCACAACAACGCCGCCCCCAAGCTCCTGGCCAGCGTCTGGTCCCTGTGGACCATCGCTGGCATCTTTCTGGCACTACGAGTCTATTGCCGCTTCCTGAAACGACGCCGTCTGTGGTGGGATGATGGCTTCCTTATTGGTGCTTGGGTGAGTGATTCACTGATTACCCTCCAAGTTTGGTCGCATCTGGTTTCGTGGGCAACATGAAGCTGACCCATCGATTACCAGATCTGCTCGCTGATCGAATGCTCGCTCTTGACGCACATAACCACCCTGGGATACGGGAAACACATCTGGGACTTTGACATGAACAACCTGCAGGGAATCATGCTCCCCAACTTGGCGGCAGGCACCTTTTCCGTCACGGCCGCCGTCTGGAGCAAGACGTCCTTCGGCATCACCCTCCTGCGCATCACCGACGGCTGGTACAAGAAGGCGGCCTGGTTCTGCATCGTCTCGATGAACATCTTCATGGCCGTGTCAGCCATCCTACCCTGGGTCGGGTGCACGCCCATCTCCAAGGCGTGGGACATGTCTATCCCCTTGACGGAGGGAACCTGCTGGGATATCCACATCGTCATCGACTACGACATCTTCTCGTCGGCCTACTCGGCCGCCATGGACATTGCCCTGGCTTTCCTGCCGTGGAAGTTCCTCTGGAGCCTGCAGATGAAGCGCAACGAGAAGATCGGCGTCATCGCGGCCATGAGTCTGGGCGTGTTTGCCGGCGCCACGGCCATCGTCAAGACCACGCATCTTCCGGACATGGCGTCAATGGACTGGGGTACGTCATCTTCCTTTTTCTGCCCCCACAAACCCCTAGCTGACGTGAGAAACAACACAGCCGACAGCATCCCCCTCTGGATCTGGGGCAACGCCGAGACAGCCGCCTCCATCATCGCATCCAGCATCCCCATGCTCCGCGTCCTGGTCCGCGAGGCCAACTCCTCCCGGGGCTACAAGACGGGCTACTACGAGCGCGAGACGGGCGTGACGGGCAACCACAGCCGGTTCGTGACGATTTCGAGCCGGCCCGCGCGGACCAACAGCGAGCTCGAGCTGCACAAGTTGGGCGACGACCGCAGCGACAAGAGCATCCTCGCCAATAACGGCAATAACAACAACGGCCTGCAGGTGCCCAGGGCTAAGAATGGGATTGTGCAGGTGACGGATATTGTGGTCAAGTATGATGAGGAGCCGGAGAGTAGTACCGATGGCAGGAAGTGAGATGTTAATGAAGGGGAGTTTGGGAGGATGGGAGGATGGGAGGACTTTAATCAACGTGATACCCCGATGCCCATGATCTGCCGCTTCTTTGGATAGATCTCTGGGCATGATTAATTACAAATTTACTTTGTCTGTTTGGAACTGCATGAATACCGATGTTCTGTTGCATGATGCAGATGTCTTGAGATCGTTCAAGTGTCGAGGACGCGCAGCAGTGAAAAGGTGCTGTAAATAACATGAAGAGGACAACGGGGATCGTAGGGGTCAATGTTTCCTCCAGCATCTCGTCAATGTCCTGCAGGGGCTGAATGGTCGGGTACGGCAGAACACGGGCGAGGACCTGTCCAGGCTGGCGCACGGAAGTCAGTGTCAGCGCCAGATTCCAAAGGCAAAAAGATAAGGAACCGCCACAAAGCTGCTAAGTGGCGAGCTTCCAATGATACCCTATAAACGTGAAGGAACTCGTAATGAGACGACATTTGTACAGATATGGGCCGAGTCTAATTAAGGCAGGAGATGCGCAGCCAAACATGTCATGGAAACGTACAATACAAGACACTAACAACAGCAACATGAAGGCTGAAGCAGCCAACATGACGAGCACCAGGGCAGATATCTCGCCGCACTCATTGTATCACCCCCAAGAGAAAAACATGTCCCAATCGGGGACCATCGCCAGCCCAAACTTCAGTGCCACACCATGCCATGTTCCTCTTTTCTCTGTCGCTACCGCGCCAACCAGCATTGCCTGCTCATCCGTCTTGCGATGCCACCAATCTGCGTCGGAAACTCAGTTGCTCAGCCCTCTTGTCGTCCTCTCAAGTATGCTGTTGAGGATCGGTTGCTCAGCCGCCCTGCTATCCTCCCCAGAGTAGCCCCAAGAGAGCACTCCGCAGCCATTTTTCTACTCCACCCAGGCCGCCCTTGAGAATCAGTTGCTGAGCCATCTTGAGCTTTTCCCCCTCGGGAGGCGCTGAGAATGAGTTGCTCAGCTGTCTCGCCACCCCGTTGTTTCTCCTCCCCCTCTGCCAGACCAGTAACACGCCCTAGTTGAGATGGACTTTTGGGCCCCTAGAAGAAGGTGCCTGTTGCCGGGCCAGTCTGCTTGGGATCCTTGGTGTAGGGGTTGCGGGAAAGCCTTTGTTCACCTAAGCGGAGCGGCATAAGTCAGCATCGATCGTTGACAGTCACCCCTCGCGCGGAAAACCGAACTCAAATAGGATATGTTGGGGGCCACAAAAGCTTACCTCGACCAGTCAAGACAGGGATGTACTCCCCGAAACGGTTGTTCGGCGGCTGGTAGGGAGAACCGCCGGGACCAGGACAATACTTGGCGTAGATGAGCAGAAACCACTGCGACCAGCCCTCCTCGAACGTCCAGTCCTTGGCCTGCTCGCCCCGTCGGAGCTTGGCGTGGTAGTAGTCCTTCGGTCTATCCCCCAAGTACAGGCGCTCGACGACGGGGGAAGTGTCCTGGTGATAGATGCGGATGTCGCTGTCGGCGAGGTTGGCTACCGCGCGCAGGTGGTAGGTGAAGGACCTTATGACCGGCGTGATGTTGTTGCCCTTCTTGTTGCGGCGGTAGTCGACTGGGCCGTTGAGGACGAATGAGCGCATTTGCTTGAAGTTGCGGCCGCCTTTGACGATGACGGGGATGAGGTTGGGCATTGTGCCGGCCATGGTGATGTCGCCGCCGCCCTCGAGGGATTTGACGCCCAGTACTTTGGAGAAGTAGTGCCCGAGATGCACGGGGCGTTCCAGAGTCTGGAAGGGCATGTCTCGAAAGATGATCTTCTCGTCATGCTGCGACCGCTCGAAGCGTCGACTGCCTGGCTTCTTGGTCCACGACTCGCGCTTGATGAAGCGGAGGTCGGGGTGCGACCAGAGCGCAGCACGGACGAGAGGATGGCGGATGAGGTCGTCCAGGATGGCATCGACGCGCTCGCATCGGCCTGTCTCCTCGGGGAAGAGCATCTCGAGCAGCTTGCCCTTGACGATGTAGTCGTCGACCATGTTCTTGCCGAAGTCGTGGAGGGCGAGGTCGAAGAGCTTGGGTTCCTTGCTTTTATGCTTGTCGAGACCCAACGCTAGGAACAGACGGAGGAGGATGATGAGTGAGTCGATGGCTGGTCCAAAGGCACAGGAATTGGCGACATCATCTCGAAGGTCGGCTGGGGCTTTGAAGTAGCTAGAGAAAGCCAACTCTGGAAGGACCCCGTTGGGAAACGACAGCTGAGTGACAAGGGCAAGATTCAGGGGGTTGAGAGGATCCAGACCGGGCCGGAAACCCCTGCGGATGTCCTGGTAGCAATTCTCAAAAGAGATAGCGGACGTCATGGTGCTGCTGCCGAATGTTTGTTGCAGAAATATTCTTGCAATAGACGGAGGAATGAGGGAGAGAGACAGAGCACTTGGCACGTGGGTGGCTTAGCAGATTGGATGAAAGCAGTTTGTCCTTCGGCTCTGTTCATGTTTTCTAAGCTTCCCTTGCACCTATTAGACGCAGCTTTTGCTTCACAAAGGCATGTCAAAAGCCTGTGACTGATGTTTGGATCCAGTCTGTCACAAATCCAAGAAAGACCCAAACGGAAGAGGTGATAGCTCAATTGCTGTCACATGTGTTGCACACTACCTTATATCTACTTGTTCCCTATATTTCTGGTCGTCTTGTCTTGTTCCCTCTTTGCCTCTTAACCGTACTCCTCGGGCAACAACAGAGCTCTGGTGGGCAATCTTTGGAGAGCCTACGCCCACAGTTCTTTGCCAGTCAATGGTGCCCTAAACTAACAGCCCACTTGGGAGCAAAGGTCCCTATACATGACAATGCGCACTGGATGTGCTGGAAGAAAACCAGGGGTAATAGCCCGTACATCATCCAGAGACCCACCCCAATCTCTCCCTACAACATCCAATGCTCATGTCCCACCAGACTTGCGTTCCACCATGCCACGTCCTCTCCAGAAAGGACCGCAATGTAGACGTTGCTTGCCCTTTGCAGCGGGGACTCGAGCACAAGATCCGGCGTTGCGCCCTCCCAGGGGGAAAAGATGTTCTCGGCGCCACCATGGCGCTTGTGCGCCAGAAGGATGCTGGCCTCGACGAAGTTGATAACCAGGACGAAGTCGTGGTCGTAGTCAGCGAAGATGCCAATGTCCTGGTCGATCTCGGGAACTTGGAAGTGGCGGTAGTTCGGGCCGTACAGCGACGGGAGCTCTTGGCCGAGGTCGTCTACCTCTGGGCAAACCATCAGCGTCCGGGTCAGCAAGGTGACCGGGTTGGTATTCGGCCCCGTGAATTGCTCTTTATCTCTCCAAGGGCTCCGCAGATTCCGGAAGCGCGCCGCAATGAGTTCGCCCAGTCCCAGCATGGAGCAGCGGAACGGATTCTGGAGTTCGGCTGACTTGAAGCGAGCGCGATCGATGGCCCCCTAGACCATTCCGTATCCGACCGAGACCTGATGGAACGTCGAACGCGGGATGACCGACACCAGCAGCTCAACCACGCCCAAGGCATCGGCCGCCGGAACAACCCCGGAATCCACCAGGGCAACCAGTTCATACAGATGAAGAATAAGCCCGCCGACGCTCCTCTCCTTGACACGCTCCGAACCCTCGGGCGTCAGTTCCCAGGGAGGCCTGATAACCCACGGCTTCCAGGAAACATCCTCGATCTTGAATGGCGCTTTTGCAGACAGGATCCTTAGCATCGCAGAGAGGAGATCCTCTCGCAAGGGACCGGGGGGGTAGCTGTTCACGATCCGGAGCATCTCCTTCTTTGCTTTGCCGAGTTCCTTCTCGGTCCGTTCAGCAAGACCCTCTTCCATGCGCTGCTTGGCCCCTTGATCCTTCTCTTGCATCGTCACCGCAGATACGGCAGCGTTGGCCTCGAGCTGCGCATCCTTGGCCTTGATGGCCGCGTCCTGGAGCTTGACGCGTTCCTGGAGAAGAGCCAACTCCCTCTGTAAACGCTCGACGATGTTTCCGCTAGCTGTGTTGACGATCGGGGTCTCTGAAGGTTGCTTGGCCGACTGGTTGGCCCTGGCGCTCATCTCGCTGTTGATGGCCGCTGAGGGCGTCGCGTGATCCGCTCTTCTTGGTCGCCTCTTCTCGGTCGCCTGCTGACGATGGAATACCTCGTCTGACTGCGGACCCGATATTTCTCAGGAGATTTCAATATCTGGTACGATAATCAAATTGTTCAAACCTCCAGTCGCTCACATGTCTGACCCAGCAAACTCTCAGTCAGAAGAGCAAAAAGACACCAAGCAATCTAAGAACCCTCTCTCCCGTTCAACCACCATCGACGGACTCCAAAGCCCATGCCCAAAAATGAAGATCGAAACCGACCGGATCATCGAGGAATGCCAGGCTGGCTTTGATCTCCTGGTCCAAGGGCTTCAGAAGCTCACCCTTTCCAACATCAACGCGGATCGGGTTCAGTCGGTGAGGGCTGTGATGCCGGTCTCCGCAGCGCCGCAGTTGGTTTGGCGGAAAGTTGGAAGCCGACCGTGACAGGATTTGCGAGGTTGAAGTGGAAACTCTTTGTTCGGAGCCAAAGGCAAAAAAAGCAGTGCTGGGCAGGGAGAAGGCCGGGGAATTCAGTGCCCTGGTCAAGAAACTTGAACAATAATTATTGGATGAAAGCCAGTTAAGGCGAGGTCAATTGCGGCGAAGCTGCTTGGAGCAAACCTGAAGGACTGCAATTGCCGCCTCGTTGGATGGCCTGGCAACCTCACGTGGTGTGGAACTGCATCGTTTGGCCATTGCTGTGAGACACCTTGATGGAGTTGACGCTATTAATTCCTGATTACTTACACCTGGAGGTTCAACTGACCGTCTGCCATTTCCATCCATCGTTGTCTCCTGCTCTCCTCAGATCCTCCCGACTTCAGCACCTCAACAGCACATCCATTCATCCATCACCATCCCATGCCCTACAACAAAGCCCTTTGCAAACCCCTACATAACCACCTTGGGCGGAGGAGCGTGGGGCATCGGCCAGATCGTACCTCAGAGAAGCTTGACGTGCGCGTCACTCGCCCCAAGATCAAGCTGCTCACATTAAAGGTGAGCAGGGGACGGATCGCCCTTCGAAGTGTTGTACGCATCCGCCTCGTCCTCGGGGCCCGGTGAGCCAGAGTCCCAATACCTGACCGCCATCATCCACCTTGTGCCGCGTGGCAAGCACCCAGTCCTTGTTGAGCTCTTTCAGGGTCTTCAGGTCGCGGAGGAGCTTGGTGTTATTCGGTTTGTCGCGGCAGGGGCTCCTGGAGTACCTGAACTCAAGCCAGTACTTTGGCAGTTTGGGAAGAGTTCTTGAGCTCCTGGCTGTGGATGTTGAGTTGATCCAGCGCCGAGATGACTGCTGGGAAGCGAGACGAAGTCAACAAGTGGGCAGCTTGAGAAGGACAAGTGAATAAAACAACAGTGGGCGGGCCTGGCCTGCTGGTTTGAGCTTTATTCAGTCAGTGCCTTTCAGCGCAACAAAAACCGACTCCCAACCCAGAAACTCGTCCGCATTTGCCACTCCAACCTCTGCCTCCTCATCTTCCACGCACCCAGTTTCTAGTGGATGCTATCAGGGTGAGAAGCCCACCCGAGCCATCAGCCTCTGCAGTCAGAACATTGGAACTGCCGATCACTGACGCGAAGTCATCTCTAGGATATCAAGCAGCACAGTGCACCGGATTGCTCACAGTGCTCGCTGACTGCAAGTTCACCATTAGAGACCGCTTGAACTCTTGGGGCTCATCTCAACCCCGTGGTTCAACCTCTGCCTCCTCATCTTCCACCCCGCCGGCCGTCACAGGCTGTGCTAGTGCTGATTGGCAACTTCCCCATGCCAAATGCCCCATCCTGTCATCCCTCACCCAAAGCTCTGTCATCGAGGCTTTCCAGGCCTTTGGGAAGCATCAGAAGTGCTTCCAACGTGAGCGGCCGCCTACCCACTCCAGCCGCAGCTTGAAGTACTTTCCAAGCAGGAAGGCAAAGAACTGCATAAGCGGAGGTGGCATGGCCCGCCCAGAGTCTCTGTTGCGGGGTCGAATTCGTTGGGTGGGTAATACGTGCCGATGGGGCTAAACACGAACCTGTTCATCAGAGCGTCGAGTATCATTGTGATCGTGGTGACTGGGGATCGAGTTTCGATCCTAGAGGCGACCGGCGGGCAGCTCAATGAGTCAGAGGCTACGGCAGGCATCTGGATCGTTTCCGCGAGGAACGCACCGAACATGACCACTTTCGCGGTCCTCGTTCTTGATGGTGGGACTTAAGTTGGCCGAACTGAGGCTCCTGCGAGGCGAACTGCGGAAATCGAGTGTGGAGACCCCGCGATGGAGGGAGAAAGTCATCATCTCAATGGCGGACATGACGGCAGCAAAGAGGGCGTCGCCTTCGCTGGGCGGGCCATGGGTGTACTTCCTCGAAAGGGACTCGTCCCACGGCCAGGTACGCGAGCGCGCACTGATGTTGAACAATTTCTTCTCCTTGGTCCGGAACGCTTTGTAAGACAGGACCTCCGAAGCAGTGCCCGGCGGGTTGGCTCGGATGTCTTTGAGCGTCGCCTGGACGAACCAGTCCGCGGCCGCACCGAAACCGGCGTCTTCATGTGTGTAAGTCCCCAGAAGATCATATGAGGCAAAATTGCGGACGAGATAGAAGACCTCGCTCCGGCGAAGATTGCCAGCATCAAACCGCGGATTATGTTCCGCATCGAACCTGCTCAGGAGGCTGAGTCTATCAGGCGATGCCGTCTCCACAAGAAAAGGGAGAACGTAGGCTCGGGAGAGCATTGCGCCGAGGAGGAGCGAAGTGTAGAGGGCGGTGTCGAAGCGCTCTCTCCAGGCCCAGCGGTCTTCGTCAGCTTCGCTCGCGACGGTCGTCCCGGCAGGTTCGGGTGGCGAGGAGGGGGGATGCTTCCAGGAGTCGTGGTCTCTGTTCCAGAACAAGCCGCTGTGGGGAATGGGTCGATATCTCGTTCCGAGACAACGGGCAAGATGGTGAAGATTGAGCGCATCGCGCATCTCGGCCGGGCTTGGTTTGCGAACATCTCCGTCGAGCAGGTTGGGTTCAATATTCGGGGGCAGCACACCCTGTTGTTCCGCTTCATGCACCAGTGCTGTGGCACGAACCTGAGAAGAAAGAAGTCAGCCAAACGTGCCCACCAGATCCTGCCTGCGCAGTAACACCGAAGAGATGGTACTAGTAAACGTACTGCCATGAGTGCGCGATCGAACCCGGGAATGACCTTGGGAGCGACGTGCCAAATGATGGTTCCGGAGTTGTTCACCCAGATCTTGCGGAGACGGCGGCAAGTCGACGTCAACGCCACGACGTCCTGGAAGGATTCGAAGCTCCGAAAGACGCAGAGAAGGATTTTTGTTGGCACATCGGCCGAATGGCAGCCGGTTCTTCCCTCCATACTTCCTGTCGCAAAGAGCTGTGGTGCTGGCGAGAAGCACCGCAGAAGACTGCCCGGGCATCCAACGCTCGTCGGTGCCTGGCTGGCGGTGTGGTTGCGGTTGCAAATTGCAATCGAACTTGAAGGGAGGTGGGAAGGAGCCTGGAGGAAAGCGAGACCTGCAAGCCCCAAGGTAAAAGCGAGACGAAAATTCGAGTGGCAGGCCCCGACCTGATGACACTTCGCACCAAAAAAGAGCACATCAAAGAGACACAAATTCAAAGGCGTTTGAGCGAGACAGTTCAGTGCACCGTTGAGCGTCGTTCCGGCAGGCTTCCGTTGCCAACAACTTACAAATCGATCATTATACCAACCATCGAAGCGGCTGATTCTTATGAACCGGACCCTCGTCCACACCAGACCGCGCCCTGAGCTTTTCAACCTCCAGCCCCCGCCGGTTCTCAGCTCTCAACCCACCGACCTTATCGCCCGCCAGTCGACTTTCCAAAATCCTCGCCTCTCCATCGATAATTAATCCCTTCGCCGGCGACAAACCCGGACCATCTCGTCCCTTGCCCCGCCTGACCCACGCTCGGCGTTCCCCTTTGGAGCCATCTCCGCTTCAAAGTTGTTTTCCGCCTCGCTGCCTTTTGCCTTGAAGTATGGCGGGCATTCCAGCGGCATCGCTCAACGCTTTGCCGTCTGAAATGCTCCTGCGGGTGTTCCAAAGCTGCGAATCGGTCGAGCAGCTTTCTGCACTGTGGCTCACCAACAAGCGGATGCACTCCATTTGGTGGGAACACCATTCCGTCATCCTCTGGCATGCTGGGCCAAGGATCGTTCCAGGCTTCGACCGGGCACTGATGGCGGTATGTTGTTGAGACTTTCAAAACCAACCGTCGACAGTGTTTGCTGACTTGCCAGGTCCGGGCAACAGCCCTGGTCCGCGACGCCCACCTGCGAGGCCTCGTGCCCCCAGAGATTGACCCCGGACAGCTCACCGGAGAGCTTCGCAAGCCGACCTTAACCGAAATGCGCGAGATCTTCGCTCTCCATCATCTCGCGCGTTGCTTGGAGATTCGGTATCGCTTTACTCCTGTCGACGACATGGTTGACTATCGGTACTTCAAAGCCTGGGAGCAGACCGAACACATCCACCCCCCGCAACCACCTCTTACCTCGAGCCTGATGGTAGAAGAAGAGGTCGAGGACCCTGACGTCTGGAAAGCACGATTCGATCAGGCGCTGTATACCTTCCTTCTGCTGGGTGCGATTTTCACTCGCGCCTATACCATTCCCTTTCTCGACGAGACCGATTCGCCCGCTCAGCGCACTCTCCTGGAAAGATTTCCCGACGACCCTCTCGATCCATTAGGCTTCCGTGGGGATGACATGTCACGGTCTGAAGTCGAGTACCTTATCCGCCAGTACGGTGCATACGACCTCCTCGGAACCCTTGGGAAACACGAGGAGGTTTTCGGCTCCGTTGCCAGCTGGTTCATGGGCACAACCATCGAGGAGCTCAAAGAAGTCGGAGCCTTGAGTCAGCCGTCATACTCCATGTCTCTCGCTGCGTTTTACAAGAAGCCGGCCCGGCTGTTCGACATCAGTCCGCGATCGTACGAATGGCCCTGGGAAAAGTCTCTGACAAGCGCTTACACAGGCGACTCTCGCGCTGAAGGCGAGGCAGTCTTCGCGGCTATCATGCGCGCCATCGAGATGTATGAGTTCATCGAGGTCGCCACCAACACGTCCGAGACCGACGCGCCCTGTTGCCGCCCTTCTCTCCCGGCTGTTGTGTCCATGTACGGGCGGCCCTGGCGAATCAGAAAGGCCAATGTGGTCCTCTTTGGAATCTTCCAGGTACAGGAGATCTGGATGCCCGGCGAGGTCGCAGACTGTTCCTTGCATTGCCTGCTCCCCAGGTTGACCGTCAAGGATCCAGCCGGATTTCACAACATTCTGGATGTTTTGGATTTCGTTCACGACCACGTCACGTCTGACGCAGGCTATTACGCTCCGACCAATTTTGGCGGAGGCATTGGTCTGCCAGATGGGCCAGCCATGCCCCTGGCGCCGCTTCAGTTCTTTGCATTTCTCCTCAGGAAGTACTTCAAGTTTCAGCTGTTTCAGACGGGAGAGGATGGGGATCAACAACATTGGCAGCTCATCGAGCCCCGGGACCCAGGGGCTTAGACACGTTCATGGAGCGATTTCAAAGGCTTGGGGGTTGGACAATGAGGGCAGGGATTTCTGACGATCCCGTCTCGAAGTACACAAAGGAAAAGAGGGGAAACTACGTACTTTTGAGCTAGGGGAAAGCTGTTGCTCGATCGGGGATTGTTTGAGAGTGACTACTCCGCTGATGCCTGGCATGGTCTTTGGCTTTGCTCCCAGCCACCGTACCAAACAACCCTGGAATGGCAGGCGTTGTCTTTGTCCTTCACCCCATCTGTTCGAACAAAGAGAGACGAGAAAGGGTTTGATGATGGTGGTCTCGCAAAACATTCACTGTTTCCGCTCATTGTTTCCTCCTCCCGGAATCCCGTCGCTTTTGCCCACAACCTTCAATAAATTTCCACTTATTACTCTGGCCCTCTACACTCAAAACTGCCCTTGACTCGCTCTCTCACACGACGTGCCGCATCCCCTGGACAACCGACACAGCACTCTTCCGTTGTTCATTTATCGCCGCGTTGTTGACTAACTTACCATCACAGCCAACATGCCTCACCCCCAGTCGGGACGCCAACGCCCCCAGCCCGCCCAGAATCCTGTCCATCATCCTTTGCACGGCAATTGGAACCAAGGGCTTCCCGCTTGGACTCAACAAATGAGCAACAGGAGTCGGCAGATGGGCGCTTGGGGCCAGGGAGTCAATCACGGACATGGAGTTCAATACGCGATGCGTACCAGCACCTTCAGCAACATGAACCTGGCCCAGCCTCCCGCGATGGTCAACAACACGAACTCCATGCCCACGTTCTCCCAGCCCGCTCCGCCCGCACCGAGCCTTGTTTTCACAGCGAGCTTTTCCCAGGCCCAACCCCCTGATCTCACCATCAGCTTTTCCCATGCTCAACACCCGGTTCTCACAATAAACTCCTTCCCGGCCCTGCGCCCGGTTTCCATAATCTCAACAAACATTTTCCAAGCCCGAAACCCCAGGGTGCCCATAATCCATCCGCCGAGCCGTGACGCTAGGCGGGACGCGATCCAGGTCCGGCAGCAGGAGCGCCGCCGCAGGAGGGCGCAGCTGCGTCTGCACCTGAACAACAGCGGCGGCAATACCAGCGTTCAGGTTGTCCAGCGGCCGCTCCCGGGCATGGCTCGGATGGCTCCTGGTTTTGTCATAGGGGAGGTGGGTGGCGGGTTTGTGTCTGGGTCTCACGCCAGTCAGTCGAGGAGGAGCAGCACCTGGACAACAAGGGAGAGGAGACAGGCTGTAGTTGAGAAGGGGGACAAGATCCTGACGTCGTGTCGATGCCGATGGAGAGCATAGCATCTCGTGTCGCTTGTTAAGGTAAGAATGCGGTGGCGAATGAGTGGGAGGGTGGGGAGGAGGGCGCGTGAGGGGTGGGTGGGAGATGAGGGCAGTCACTGTTTGCGGTTCTTGGTGAGCTTCCCATGACGTTTGTGTAAGGGGCATCATTTCTGTCAAGGACTGTAGTAATTAGCTGCTTCGTTGGCACATTTTATTAAGTACATCTGTCTGTTCCTGCAGATGTATCTATCTAATTTGTATCTCATCATCCATATACCAAAACTACCAGACATGTTCATGGCCCAGACACGCCGCCCCAACATGGAGTTCATGCCAGGACTACCTAGGCTTGACATGTTCCAGCCAAAATGCCCGTCGGTATCCCATCACCCGCAAGTTGAACTGTCGCCGGAGCATGAACATAAAGAAATGGACAGGGCTCTGGACCAGGCGCTCGCCATACGAGCTGATGTGGGAAAAGGCCTGCCGAAATGTTTCTGTTACCACCAACGACTTGTCCGGCAGAGGCCACTTGGTCCCGACTCTGCTGTCCACATAAATCGGGGAGTCGGCCGAGTCGGCCGGGTCGATGTGCAAGATCGCCTGCTCGACATGGTAAACGCCAATGCGCACCACATGGACGGATCTCGATTTCTCCTTCGGAGGCGGTGTCGGCATGCAGGTGTCAACCCAAGGCTGTTGGGGGTGGCTACCTAGGCTTCCGGAGCGGTCGGTCCCGGACCAGGCGCCAATGAATCCGGCCATGTGCATGGCTCTGGCCAACTCCCAGAAGACGGCCTCGCGCTCCTTCGCGTCGCTTGCCCTCGCTTGGCCGTCGGTTCCATCGCTCTTGTCCCCACTGCCCCGGGCCCTGTAGTAGGGCTTTGTCAAGTCGCCAATCCAAGGCCACTCGCTCGCGTCCATGTCAAACAGCTTCATGTTTCTCCGGACTGTCCGTGGCTGCTGGGGCGTACTGGTACTCGGCGATGTCGTTGTCCGGTCCTGCCTCCCTCTCAGGTCCTCGCGTACCGAGGCGACGAACCAGTCCGCAAGGGGCCCAAAAACCTCCACTTTCTTCCTGGTGACGATGGTGCGCGGATCGTAAGCCGGGAAACAGAACAGCTCCCTAATTTCCTCATCCGTAAAAACGGGGTTCTGCCTGCCGCTGGCGGCGTAAGACATCAGCATGAGCACCAGGGTCTTGTCCCCAAGCTGGGTCAGCCCAGCCTCTCCGATGAAGGGCTGGGCATATGCCCTGGCCAGCGCGGCGCCCAGAAGCAGGGACGTGTATGCCGCGCGGTCGAACTGCTCCCTCCACGCCGCCAGGTCCTTTGGTTCGTGGTATTCAGCTTTGGTGCCGGGCGTAAGGGCAGGCCGCTGACTCCAAAACCTGCGAGCCTCGACCTCGGGTAAGAATATGCCGGAGTCGGGAATGTGGTTGTGTCGGTACCGATGCTCCAGACATCGCACGAAATGGTGTAAACCTCTCACGTCTCGCAGCTCGGACGGGGTCGGCAGGCAGACGCGCCCGCTCAGGTCTTGAGGGCGGATCACAGGCGGCAGGACGCCCTTGCATTGGGCTTCGTATACTCGGGCAATTGCTCGGACCTGTAGTTGTAGAATCGTTAGCAGAGGTTCTGTCTCGCGGACGGGGTTTGTGGACAAGCTCACGGCCATAAGCGCCCGGTCGAAAGCCGGGATGAGCCTCGGGGCCACCTCCGCAATGATTACGCCGGCATTGGCCTGCCAGATGGCATTGAGGCGTCTGGATGCCATGGTGAGGGCGTGGAGATGCTCAAAGCTTTCGCAGGACTTGAAGATCGTGAGGATGATCTCAGCCGGGGATTCGTCCGAAAAGACGGTGCGTGCCGACGCCATCTTTATTAGAAGCGAGAGAACGAGATGTCTGAAAAGGTGATGCAATGAATTTGAGTCTCTTGACGGAATGTGTTGTGAAGTCTTGACGGGTAATGGAGACTGATGCGAATGCTGGAATCGGACGCGATGGTGGGAGGAAAAGGAGAGGTTTTTGCCTTTGACGTCCCTCCCGGCGGTATTTAGGTTGAGGATGGCGAAGTGCACCGACCTCGTTAGGGAGATATGGCAACTTCTGCAGTTCGTCGGAGGCCCGATCTGTTAGTACACGTAAGGTTCGGGGCAAGACTCATTATGACGATGGTTTCGAACCATGACGCATGCGCGCCTGCATCGCGCCCGTGCATGGTGGGCAAACTTGCAGTATTCGGAACGAGAGGCTGCGTGGAAGATGAGGAGGCAGATGTCGAAGCATGCTAGAGTCTCGTTGCTCGATGGCTTGCTCGTTCGGTACGTGGAGGTTGTGGAGGCCGAGTCGACAGTCCCCAATTGGTTTGAGCGTGTTCGGATGGTGGCTGGGATGGCGGGGGGGTTGCAGTCGCTGCAGAATTGGCGGTGGATGAGGAGGCAGAGGACAAAGCGTGCCAGTATCTTCTCGCTCAAAGGCTCGCCCACCCCGTGCTTGTAAAATGAGGAGGCAAATGTCGAAGGCTCCGGATGTTGCATGTGATCAGCGGTCCGCGTGGTGGGTGATGGAGAACCTGCAACAGCGCGAGGTCGCATGGTGGACGGGGAGGCAGAGGTCAAATATTGCAAGTCTCTTCTCGATCGATGGGTCTGTCGTCGGATGTGTAGAAGATGTGGAGGCGGGGGTTGAAGCATTTCTCGTGAGACTCGGAATCGGCACACGCTTCGTTGTCGGCCCAATTGCCGATGGTGGACTTGGATCGTTTTGCAGTCACCGGGGACTTCAAAAACCGGGTGGTCGTAGCGGGGAGCCGTGGAAGATGAGGAGGCAGCGGTTCAAAGATGCTTGATCTGTCGTTTGATGCTTGAAGTAATCCGTTTGCAGATGGAAAAGGCGAGGTTAAGTGGGTACGGATATGGTCAGACACTTCCACCAGTGTTGACATCCCTCAATCCCTCAGGGCGGGAAGTCGCGGGTTGCTGGAACCAATCTTGGACTCAAAAGTTGTGATGTCGCCAACGGGCCTCCCAGACACCGTGGATTGATGACCATCCAGCGCAAGGGCAACTTGACGATTGTCTCCCTGACTTGTCACGGCATTCCAAGTTCTCACCACAGGCATGTCCGTCCCGTTCAAACCGACGAGTTGATATCATCTCCGTTACCAGCATGGCCCATCTCAAACGGGCGTGAGACAACCATCAATCCCGTCACTCGACATGGAAGAGAGCCGGCAAAGAAGCAGCGGAGACGTGCCATCTGATGGAATTTTATTGCACATGCAACACCGAGAACACTACACCTAAACCTGAATCCAACGCAGCCGGAATGGCAAGTTCCCAAAGTCGATCTGGCGATGTGCGTCTCTGCGCTGGCTCTGGCATCGTGAGGGGGAGACCATGATGCCAGGTTCCCAGGCGGCACCGCGTGGAGGTGCAGAGTCCCACTTCGCCGCCCTCCCACCCCTTCCGCCTTTCCCAAAGCTCGTTCCTGTGGAGTTAGTAAGTAACGTCTTGCTCTGTTTTCAAGTTCTCTGCCAACGCGGGTCAAGGGCTTTTTCTTGCCCGTGTGCCCGGTACTCTCATCTGTCCTGCGTCAATGGAACGCCACCTTGCGGACCGCCAGCTGGCAACTCAGAACCGCACCGGGACTTCGCATGTCCACGGTGGCCTGCATAAAGCTGCTCAGTGGCCCACGCGGCAAGTCCGCGCCCGAGGTCGGAGTGTTATCACCTTCCCGAACCGACGCACGGCTCAACATGCTTTGATCAACCACCCCTGGGTAGGCTTCCCAAGGGGAGCAACAATCTGTCCCTCTCTTGAGGCGTCCACTCCGGGACTTGTCCTCATCAAGCTTCGCTGGGTAGCTTCCCATGGGTAGCAACAATCTGTGCTTCTCTTGAGGCGTCCACTCCGGGTCTTGTCCTCATCAACCGTCCCTGGGTAGCTTCGTGCTTCTCTTGAGGCGTCCACTTCGGGTCTTGTCCTCATCAACCGTCCCTGGGTAGCTTCCCACGGGCAGCAACAATCTGTGCTTCTCTCGAGGCGTCCACTTCGGGTCTCGTCCTCATCAACCTTCCCTGGGTAGCTTCCCGCGGGTAGCAACAATCTGTGCCTGCTTCGAGGCGTCCACTCTGGCCTGCCGTGTTGTTCTCTTTGTGTGTTCAACCCCTTCTTGCGTTTCGCCTTCTGCGGTTCCTCGGGCGCTGATAGCAGCTCTTCCATCGCGGCGGGACTTCGATTTCCCATCGCCGGTGGGAGGCAGCGAGGTTCAGATAGCCCTGCGGGCTCGCGCAGCGGAGTGGGAGGCCTTTGCGAGCATTGACACGCATGTCGGCCACCCAGTAGTAGACCGGGCACTCCAAGCTGTGCCGGCTCCAATTCTTGTAGAATCGTTTGCGCATCAACGCTGCGAGGTCGTCGATCAGGTGGTTCCAACAGTGCGTCTCGTCGAGGCGGGTATCTGCGAATTTCAACAGCGCCGTCGCCATGTCGCAGGCTTCTAGCCATGACACGGATCTCGAGACAATGTCACGAGCAAGCTTACTGAGTATTTGGTGGCTGAGGAGCGTAGTCCACCAGGTTCCTTTGGAACAGCAGTGTCGAGTGCGCAGGAGATTCTCCCTCATGCGCATGAACTCGCGGACCTCGTGATCGCCGATATAATCGACCGATTTCACGAGTAAAAAATCGGTATTCTTGATGAAAACGACTTTGTCTGGAATAAAATCGGCCATTTTGAATGGCGCTGTTGTTGTGTTGTTTTTGCTGTGATGCGACATCTTTGCGATCGATGATGATGGAGAGAAGAGAAAGCGGGCAAGTCGGGGGTCGGGGTGGAAAATCGGTTTTGATTTTCATCCTCCCAACCCTGAGTTGGCCCCTGCACGCGTAACGCCGACCCTGGGCCGTTCTCCTTTTTGGAATGAACACGTCCCAGAAGACAATCATGGAAGCATTCACCTTGGCTGGACAAAGATATTGGCTTGGGAATCAACTCTGCAGATCTTGGACATCACTTCGAGACATAATTCAGAGCAGATGCCGCATATCATGAGGAAACCAACTAGATTATTGTCCTAAACTGCAAAACCCCAACCTTCCAGTCCATCGGCATGGCTCAATGGCCTCCTCACGTTGGAATCTGCTTCTCAAGTTTGCCCTGCGGATATGCCAGCACGAGGCATTCGCGGCAGTGATGACGGGCGCTGGATTCTCTTTTGAGGCCTGCAGCGGAGACAGCAAGTGCAATATTCGTAATGTCCCCACTGGGGACTCCCCCCAGTTGAGACAACGACGCTAGGGGCAGTCTTGCGTCAAGTGCTGGCCGCCGCAAAACAAGCAGTCAATGCGGACACATGTCGAGCTGCTGTGGGAATCGCCCTTGAGTTTACCGCATGTGCAGCAGTGCGTAGGGCATTGCCAGGCCGAGACCAGCAATGTGGCAGGATCCTCACCTGGTGTTGTTTCCCTGCCGACAGGGCGGCGCAGGGCAAGCTCCACCTGCTGCATTGGGTAGCCCCCAGCGCGGTCATTGGTCGGGTACCATCAAAATCCGGCCTGCCATGTACGGAGCGAGGCGAGCGTTGCTTAGTAAGCAAAGCAGAGCAAGGCAAGGGTTTTCAACAGTTTTGGAACTCGAGTTCCAAAAATTGCGAAAATATCTTTTTGGCAAAAACGGAACTCGAGTTCCAAAAATTGCGAAAAGGTCTTTTTTCGAGTTCCAAAAATTGGGAAAAGATCTTTTTGGCCAAAAAGGAACTCGAGTTCCAAAAATTCCAAAAAAAGGAGCTGAGGTTTCCCATGTCATTGTGTCACGCCAGCCAATTCCAACGCTTCTTCCCAAGATGAAGGCTTTGATACCGACGGGACATCGTGGCTCAGGGTTGTGGAGGAGGCACCCTCTTTTTGGCACTTTCCTCTGCCTGCCTCTGTTGCAAGCTCCCTGGCCCAGATCCGCAACCTGACACCTGTTTTGATCAGATATCCCGCAGGATCCGTCCGCTCCCGGAAGTTGCTTTTGTTCTGTGGTCATCCACCTGAGCGGTCCGGCTCTCTGGCCCAGTACTCGCTGGTGATGGTCACGCGTGTGCGTGTGCTTTTGCACAGTTGCTGCGAGCGCTCTTGCGGCTGCTTCGCTGTTGGCCAACCGAGTGGCTGCGTCCGGCTGTCAGGCGGTCCATCAGGTTTCTGAGGGCCAGCAGCTCTGTGGACGAGCGGTGCGGGTGGGTGTATTCTGGCTCTAGGGCCTTGTTGGTCCCAACGTCGTTCTTTCTCGACCGTTTTGCCGTACCGCTCGAGTTGCGATGCGGCATGGCCCAAACGGACGAGCATCTGGCGTCGCTGCATTGTAAGCTGGTTGGTCTTAGCCACCGCCGCGAGTGTTAGACCCTCGCTGACTGCGGCATGGGCGCCTAGTAGACGCCCACATCTCCTCTGACCAAACGGACCTTGAAATATTTCGCAAGCAGAAAGGCAAAGAATGTCAAAGGATAGGGCGGAACATGGTACCGAATCTCAACCCCGGAACCAACCATGTCTCCAGGCCTGTTCCTGAAGCGATCGGACTCCTTGAGAGCGCCGAAGCCCAGCGCACAGTCTGGTATGCTGGATGGTGAATCTGTGGCCTGTGTTCTTATCGCCCGAAATCTTGCGTGGGCCGCGTCGGCTGGCATCTCATCCACCTCCGGCTGAAACACACCGGGCAGAACAAGCTTCGCCTTGCGGTTTTGCTTTCGCTTTTTCTTCGATGAGCGGTGACTTTCAACCTCAGCCTCGCCATCAAGCCATTCAAGCAGAAAGTCCATCATGTGGATGCACTGCATGACTGCGCTGAACACCAGCTCCCCTTCTTCGGCTGAACCATCAGCGAAGGATTCTGACAACAGCGAAGCCTCCGGCCACGTCGCCCCACCGGCATCCAGCAATCTGGAATACGCAATGAGTCGGCGTTCCGAGGTCTCAAACCGCTCTCGTGCTCTAGACTCTGCGATACTGTGCTCTTTGAACCAGTTGGCGAGTTGCCCAAACGCTTCCGTTTGACGTGAGACGTCGATCTGCAAATGGCATGCCGGAAATCGAAGCATGTATTTAGTCAAGCTCAGCCTACGAAAGGTCAATAGAGCCGATGCGCTGCTCAGAAGCTTCAAGCATCTTCCTAAGAAGGCCAGACTGTAAGGCCAGCCTGGGCCTAATTACAGTCTCAACGGAGAGCAATAACAGCGGAAAAGAGGCGCCCGTTCTTGGATCCCGAAACCCCCTGGTTTTCGACCGCTCCCACCGTCTTACATACGTTTCTGTGCGAAATAAAGTTAACCAACTACCTATCGTCCTCCGGACAGGATAACAGACCTCCCGACCGATCCTACAACGAAATACACGTGCAGACGCCGCTGATACACTGACAGGTCAAGCTGCAGCACAACTGGGGATTATTGATGTCGCAGGTTCCTCCGTCTGGCGTGCACGTCGACCCCGTACATATAGTAGTCGTCGCCGTCTGCACAACGGTCGACGTCTGCGTGACCGAGGCCGTCTCGACCATGGTCGTGGTGGCGGTCGGTGTCAAGCTTAGACGCTGGCACACCTTGGAGAGGACCTCGCATGGGAACCCGTGGAGCAGCGCGTCTCTTGGGGCTAGTAGGGCATCGACACCGTCCTCGGCGACTCGGGCCTTGCCGGGTATGGCCGGCGTTGGAGTGCAGTTGGGGTTGCTGGTGGTCACGGTCGTGACACTCGTGATAGTCCTAACCAGAGCATCAATCATAGGCTGAGCGGCGGGAGTCTAGAAGAGAGAAGCGGGGGGGAAACGTACGTTGTCGGTGTCTCGGTCACAATCGACGTTGTCGTCGCGGGGATCCCGAGGAGCTCGCGGCAGAAGTCTGTGAAGGCGCTGAGGATGGGGCCCTGCGCACAGCCACTTGGATGGCCAGCGAAAACCAGGGGCCAGGGACTAACGACCGCTAGAGCGAGGTAAGTCTTTTAAACATGGTGATGGTATCAGAGGTTTTGTAGATTGGTAAGCTGGATTCTTGGACGAAAACACTAAGAAGCGGGAGAACAGCTTATGAGTGGACGGCGGGCCGTACCGCTCGTCATCTAAGGTACCTTAAGTATTCCTTAGGAAAACTAAATCATACCGTAACCTGCATACGTGGCATGTATGGCATGTGTGCATGTGTGGCATGTGAGGCATGTGTGGCAAGGCATGTGTGCCTACAAGTTGTCAGTTAGGTAATTAACGCGTTGTCGTAGATTACTTGACCGATGGATCAACTAGTACATCTGAATGCACGGGATGGATTGACCAATGTGCCGAAGACCTCGTCGCAGAATGCTAGTAGAGCCCTGTTGGAATACATATCTACGCCGCAGTGAGGTCCTCGGAGGAGGACGCAGCAGACAGGTTCAGCCCCAGCCGGAATCACAAGCCTGGGATTCCCAAGTCAAGTCCCAACTCCCCGAGCAGCTCACTCCCTCGGGGTCACCGCAACTCAAAGCCTAGATCCAATTGCGAAGCGATAAAAACAAGGACTGTCGATGCCAAAAACCATTCCACGATTCCGACGCAGCGACCGACCGATCCAAATCCTCGAGTGGTTCCGTCGCATCCTCTGCACGACCACCAACGAACAACTGCCATCACACGACAAAACACGGACATCTAGGCGCCCATGCCACATTCACTTTCCGTTGTCACCGCCGTAGGCCGATTCCTCAAATATAACGATGGGTGCGAAATTGCCTGGGAGCCGGCAACGGTACGATCACCATCAGTGGATTTCCCTGAAGGCGTGAGGACTCAGGCCTTCGTCGGAAGATGAAGATGGTGTCAGATTAGGTTGGCGTGGTGTTCGATACCTGGCAACCCAACTCCCACTGCTCCCATTTTGTCGTCCCTTTCAACCGCTGGTAGTTGGCTCCCCATCCGGTCCTGCCTCCGTCGGCGAGAAGCTCCATCGTGCTCGGTCTCGAGAAGCGAAGCCAAGCTCAACGAGCCCGTTCCCGAGTTTCGGAGGGCCGGCAAGATGAGCCGCGAACCCGAGCGCGCCTCGCTCAAATCGAGCGACACGCAGGCCAGGTCCCAAACCTGCATCTGCATTCGTTGAGATGTGCGCTCCCTCATCTGGCGGGTATAGTTCAACCCAGGTTTGTTTGTTAGCGTATAACTTACAGTAGCCCAGAAGAAGAGTTTTTTCCCTTTTCCTCTTCTACTTCTTCCTCTTCGTCTTTATCTTCTTCTTCTTCTTCGTCTTCTTCGTCTTCTTTATAGTCTTTGTCTTCTTCGTTGTTTTCGTCTTCATCTTCTTTTTCTTCTCTTTCTTCGTCTTCTTTATCTTCTTCTTTCTCTTCTTTTCGCTCTTTTAAATAAAGTGTGAATGGGTTATGTATTTGTACCGCGCTAAACGAACAAACCAGGGTTGAACTGTATTCATCTCTTGATCGGCAGCATACAGCCCTTCTTTTGGCCACTGGCCAGTGGTGCCCGAACTCTGGTTCGGTTCTTGTGCGGCGACAGGGACAGAGGAGGGGCTTGAGCAGCTGAGGTGAGACGTGCCCAACCCAGATCAGCTCTGATCGAATGACTGACGGGAGGCGCAGCGCGATCCGCGCCGGGACACATCACAGTACACCTGTGATTGACACACCGGTATGACACAGCATCAATGACGACTGCTCAAGAACGGTCCCGATGTTGTGACACGTACCAGATGTCTCAGGACTCCGTTGACACAGCCAATCCAAGGACCTGGCCAGGGCTGATCGGGATGCTCTGCGGGATTGGGCCGAGCCGTGGTGCGACGATCATTGACATCTTCGTGTCCGGTTCGGCAAAGGACTCTGGAGATCGCGGGATCCTCCGTGGGAGCGGCCATGTGTGTTTCACAGAGGAAGCTCTGGTACACTCCGCACTCCGTACGAACGGCAACGCATATATGTCGGCCACACAAGACGGTTCGAATGCCCCAAAGCAGCTGCCAAACACTCTCCCCTCTTGTAGCCTCTTCAATCCCCTCCTATTTCCGCAGCCGCCCCGTAACACCAATTGGCACAGCAGGCACAATGCGTGGTCTCGCTGCTCTCGCGCTCAGCGCGCTCCTTGCGGTGGCCAATGGTGCCGCCGTACCTCGCGCCCCTGTCACTGACTTCGATGCCATCATCGTGGGCGGCGGACCTGCCGGGCTGGCTGCCCTAAGCGGTCTGGCGCGAGTCCGCCGCAAGGTTCTCCTGATCGACTCGGGCGAATACCGCAACGCACCTACAAGGCACATGCACGATGTCCTGGGCTTTGACGGTATGCCATTCCTCCACACTCGCCAAATGAACCGACTGACACGTTTCCAGGTGTCACACCAGCCTACTTCCGCTGGGCAGCCCGCCAACTACTCAGCCACTACACCACCGTGACCATGACCAACGGTACCGTGGTCAAGATCGAACCAGCTGACTCCCAAAACACCCACTTCACCGTCCTGATCGGCCCCAACGGCACCACCCCCGCGACCACCCACACAGCCCGCAAAATCGTCCTCGCCACCGGCCTGCGCGACATCCTCCCCTCCACCCCGGGCATCCGCGAGAACTGGGGCCAGGGCATCTTCTGGTGCCCCTGGTGCGACGGCCACGAGCACGCGGACCAGCCGCTTGGCCTGCTCGGCAGCTTGGATAATGTTCCTGCGGCCGTCCGCGAGATGGTCACGCTCAACAAGGACGTCATCGCCTTTGTCAACGGCACTGACACGCCGGACTTTCGTGCCGTGACGACGCAGAAGATGAGCAACTGGGCGAAGTACCTTCAGATTCACAATGTTGGTGTCGACAACCGCACCATTACCCGCATCACCCGTCTTCGGGAGGGGACGGATGGCACCGAAGATCCGAGCTTGCCCAGCGTTGCTGAGCATGACCTCTTCCGGGTGGAGTTTACCGAGGGTGAGCCCGTGGAGAGGGCGGCGTTTCTGGCGGCGTTCCCGTCTGAGCAGACGTCCAAGGTTGGGGAGGAGTTGGGGGTGCAGCTTTGGGGCGGGAGGCTGGCGGTTGATCCTACTGCTGGGCTGGTCACCAATGTTCCGGGGGTTTATGCGGTGGGGGATGCCAATTCGGACAATACGACGAATGTGCCGCATGCGTTGTTTAGTGGGAAGCGGACGGCGGTGTTCTTGCATGGTGGGTTCTTCTTGTTTTTCACCCCTTTCCATGTCCGCCTTCTTTCGCCTTTCATCCCCCACTTGCATTCATCCATCCTCTTTTCAGCACAGCAAATCCATTCTCTCACATTGACATGGTCCTTGTCCTCTGAGTTTCGTGCAGCTACTAACATTGATACAGTCAAGCTGGCTCGCGAAGATGGCGACGAGGAGCTGCGCAATGCTGGTGCATCCAAGAGAGATCTCGAACACGCTGCCCGGTCGCTGTGGGATGCTGTCAACGGGGCGCCAGGGGACATTCTCTACGCGGGTGAATTCGACCAATAGGCGGCTCCTCCGGCAAGGAAAGGGTCCTCGGATCGTGGATCGCCAGGCACGATCTCGCTGTGGCGGTCAATGTCAGGGGCGGGCGAGATCTTCCGGTCTTTTCTCCGATGCTGTCCATCCAGCCGGCTCAGGCTTGACAAGCAGCCGTCTTGTCAAAGTGGAGCCATGTTGGTTCTCGAGTCCTTGAGTTCTCCGGTAGCGGTTCTCCCATATTGCCCCCTTCCGATGTAGCCGGTTCCGGCAAATATCAGGGCCAGGATGAATGAGATAAACTGCCCTCAGACAACTCGAGACTCTGCTCCCCGTGTTTTCTTTCAACATTGTGGTGCTACAAATTACCAACAAGAGGTCCTTTACTTTGAACATGAACCCACGTCCCAGGGAGAGCAGCATGCTTGTTGTTATGTTTAGAAACAGGACGAGGCGGTTCACGCATAGCGACAGCGTTATAGCAGCAACAATTAACCTTCTATTTGGTGCCGCAGGCTGCTCAACCAACATGGTAATTACAGTCCATATTAAACGAGGCTTCGCAGCCTGGGCAACGGGGCTTCTGGACGCTTCAGGGGCTGCAATGCTGGACTTGTGTTTACCCATAGCCGGAAGACCATCCCGTTGTCATGCATGTAAGACGGACGCAGTCTAACACGAGATGTAAAAGACACCTTGGGCTTAATGAAGGTTTGTCGCTTAACCCCGGATTAATCGCAAGACACAACAGCAGTGGCAGAGTCTTTATTGCGGATATGACCCAGACCCAGCAACCCAGATGCGAGGCTCGACTGACGGGATAAAAATAGGTCTCTGTTGATATTGATGGTATATCGAAACTAACTCACAGGCCCTTCGACGACGGTGTCGATACCCCGTGCTGCCAAACTCAGAACAACACGGCAAACCGCGCCAATGTCGACGTCGATGAGAGTCCACCGGCCGGGATTCTCTTCCGGAGGAAGTCCAGGTGAGGACCATGGGGAGCACGAAAAGACGAGTATAAAGAGCCGCAACTCCCTCCTCAAACCAGGACTCAAGCTTCACCCTCATCCTCATCCCCAGTCAAGAATCAAGCCTCCCCCTGAGCCTTCCACCTGCTCCAAGCAACAACCATCACCATGAAGCTCGTTCAGCTCCTCTCCCTGGCCCCCCTCGCGGCGGCGGCTCCCGCCCTCACCGTCCCCAGCGGCGACGTCCCCTCGTCAGTCCGCGTGCTCGGCGTCTCCCTCCTCGGCTCGGGCTGCCCGGCCGGCACCGCCGACGTCCAGATCGACGCCACCAAGACGCTGCTCGAAGTCACCTTCTCCGAGTACATCATCCAGACCGGCCCGGGCACCAAGGCGGCCGACTGGCGCAAGAACTGCAAGCTCACGCTCAACCTTGCGTTCGATGAGGGCTTCCAGTGCGTCCCTTCCCCCTCTACCACCCCTTATACCCCACAACAGAGAATTGACACAGTGACAGATTCGCCACCCTCGCGACCGACATGTCGGGCTTCGCCCAGATCCCGCAGGGCTCGCGCGGCCTGTGCACCAACACGTTCGACTTCACCGGCACCTCGGGCCAGTCGTACTACTCGCTGGCCCTGCCCGGCCCGCGCGAGGGCCCCTTCACGCTCAAGGCCGATCCCGATGTCACCTCGTGGTCGCCCTGCGGCGGCACCGCGGCCATCATGAACATGAACACGCAGTGCAACATCTCGCCGACGCGCGACCAGGCGCTTATTGCGGTATGTGTCTTTGATCATCCCGTGTGTAGGGAGAGGGTGGCGGGGATTGTTGGGGGTGATGTTTTTGGTGGTGCTGATGCTGATGTTTGTGGGGGGAAACAGGTCGATCGCATCAGCGGCAAGATCACCGTCAATGTCTCGCTCGCCTGGCGCAAGTGCAAGTAAGCGGTTGCGGTCGGAGTGGTGTCTGGTGGCTGTTGGATATGGAGGGGTCCGAGGGGGCGGGCATTCGTTGCCCGGGTGGCTGGACGGGCCCAGAAATTTGGTGATGGATGTAGTCAAAGCTGTTCGAGTTCTTTTCTTAGCATCCAATCTGATGATGAGACTTGTCCCGAAACCTTGACACGCCACGTCGATCACGGTCCGTAATTCTGGGAAGTGTCAGGCTATCCGAGAGTGCTGCCGAGCGATCTGGACAGGACGCACCTTGTATAAATCACTTTACGGCCGGGCCCAGATCGTGTGCCTGGCCAATGTACAGTGAAGCGGGTGATTAACCGGGTTCGAGGCGCATTTACCCTGCATGCTCGCCCTCCATGGCCGCCCAATGGTTAATTGTACTGCAGATTAAATTGAGGAATTTGTGCGGATACGGAATGGGCGAGCTGGGGTTGTGGGGAGCCAGGGAGAGGGATGTGATGTGAAATGAGGGAAAATGAGAGGAAGAGAGGGGGTAAAAGGGAAAAGGAAAGAAAAAAGGAAAGAAAGAAAAAAGAAAAGAAAGAGAAAAGGGGAGCCGGTAGTGTCAGCCAATAAAATTGGGCCTCGGCTGCAACCATTGCTTGAGACGCTGCGACCGACTCTTTGAATTAATGGAAAGTTGCGCGGCGTTCGTTGCAACTTGCAAAATCAAAACACGCCAGGCAACAACAAACCTCTCTCAAACAACAGAACATGTGCGACAACCAGGCGAGGGCCCAATGCAAACGCAAGGCCGACAACATGACAAACGAAGACAACGATCCCGGCGACCAGCAGTCGTCAATGGACACAACACCCGACAGCCCAGCAGCGCCCCCTCCAAAGAGAAAGCCTGGCAGGCCCAAGGGCAGCAAGAACCGCCGATATCCTTCAAGTTCAAGCGCGCCTGTCACTAATATGCAAAGGGCCCTTCTGGCACGACTTAGGCCGCGCAAGTCTCTGAAGGATGCCGGCGACGCGCATGACGATACGGGCAGGTCCGAACACGGCCGGCCCGAGCCGGAAGCACCGGCGAAGAGGCCCCGTCGCAGTTGTCGGCAACCTCGCTCCGAGCCTCTTCTTCCCCAGCCGCCAATTCCGAAGAGGGGACCCGGAAGACCCCGAAAGGCACCTGGCCAGCCAAAGACAAAGTGGCCGGGCAGGAAAGGCCGCAAGTTGACCATCTGGGAGATGCCGCCATTCAATCCCGAGTCTTTCGCGAAGCCCTCCATCACCCTGGAACAGGCCGAAGAGCGCCTACCACACCGGTGGACCGACGCTCATCAGCTGTGGACCGAGGAAGACGAGCAGCGACTCCAGGACTCTTGGACGAGTCTGGACCAGGCCATCCTGGAACGATATGCCGAGAGCATTGCCCGGGCGGAGAGCGCGATGTGGAAAATCATGCTCCAGCTCTTTCATCACCATCCGCACGACCTGTTCAAGTACGGCCTCAAGTTCGACGACTCGGTGTGCGAGAAGTGGGTGAAGATCAAGAACGGGCCGCATGCCGGCGAACACCAGAACCCCGGTTACCTCTCAGGCGTCATCTGCCTCGCCCTCCAAGCCCTGCTCGTCCACCCCATCTGGAAAGGCAGGCTCTCACACGTGCGCTACGCGCTGCAAGTCGCCATTATGCACCGAGTTCCCGGCCACATCGAACCGATTGCACCTCTGGCCTACAATGACATGCTCTACGAGCAGGTGTCACGCTGGGCGGATCAAGGACGGCACAAAGAGGCGGATAAGGCCACCGCCGCCTTCTACCAAGCCCAGCATCCCGAAGTCGACCCCGAGATCCGGCAGCTCTGCAAGCTGATCAAGGCTACCGTGAAACCAGCCCGATCACCCAGTGAATCCGATAATGACGGTCTGCGACGCGACCAGATACTCTTCCTCCTCCAACCCAAGGACGTCAAGGCAGTCATGGCGGCACTCGACAAGATGGAACACCTCGCGCGCCCAAGATACCGTCCCTGCGAGACGTACCTGGCGGAATACAACACCCACCTCGACGGTAACAGGGAAGACTTTGAGCCTCGAGAGCTCGAGACCCTCAAGAGGTGGAAGAAGGAGTGCGCACTGACGGTGCGCCGGGACTATCTCGTGGCAAGGAGGTTTTGGTTCCGGGATCATGGAGAGACAGAGAAGGATGACGGGGGCGTGCCTGGTGCTTACGACATTGCGGTTGGCGACGACTTTCCGGATCATGTCAACTCGGCGCTGTTCAAGCAGGGGCTGAGGGAGCGCAGGCGGCTAATCCGCGGTCTTATCTGGCCTCTGACGACAGTTGAGGCACCCAAGGATTGGCTTGATGAGTCTCTCGAGCCCGACAGCGAGCAGGAGCTACATGGCAATGTACCGCGTGAGTCTGCAACGGCCTCGCCTGAGCCAAAGGAGGAGGAGGAGTCGGATTATGGATGGAGTCAGTGGTGGAATGCAAGGCGCTGAGGGACAGCCGGCAGCATGCAGGCAGTCGGTGTTTCGTATTGTGATCTCAAGAAGAGTCCACCAGACACGGTTGGGCTTCCCTTTCCTTCTCATTGGCGTGGCTAGAATGTCCCCCTTGAGGTGTTTTTGACAAAGCTAATTTAGGACAAGGAAGTGATTGGGATGAAACTCGGGTTCGACCCCTCTCTTCCAGATGATTGACTCACCGACGTCCACGGCCTCTCGCCGTCTTTAGACTCAACTCAATCAGTTCTCGTGCTCCACCTCTTCATTATGCTGCGACACTTGCTGCTCCTCCCCCGATGCATGTGGTGTTTGTATATCCCCAGCAACATGACTGCCCTCAGCCCCCGACGCCGTCTCAGTGGCCGGGCTCCCCTCCGTAGGCAGCAGACCGTACCACGCAAAGGCCGGGATGATGAGAGCCCGTGCCTCGTCTTTGGACTCAGTAATTCCGGCCTCCACAGCAATGTCGGCCAAGTCTTCAAAGACAGTGTTCTCCCAGACCCGGGGGTACTCGGCATCCGCCACACGTTCAAGTGGATCGGCTCGTCGGGTTGTTTTGCTCGTGATCTCTTGGATGTTCTCGACGGCAGCCAAGATAAAGAGGGAGAAGAGCTCCTTTAAGAATCTGTCCAGGAGCCTTTGCTTACCGAGATCGACCATGGCCACTGAAATGTGATCCTCGTCATCGTAGTTGGTATCGTGCTCAGAGTTGGCTGATGATCTGTGCCGTGGAGGTGGTTCCCTTGCAAATCAACCGAGGTTAGTAAAGTATATTCCATGCACCGTTACTTGTTCCCTTTTGACTGGAATACAGGTTACGGGGCACGTTAATGTTCAAGGGAAAGTCAGGTACGGATGCTGGGTTAGGGGGTGCCTCGGGTAACTGCTTACCTTGCAATAGGAGAAAGATACAAACCGAAGCAGACCGCCCCGTAAGGTCCTGTAGGTTCCCACTTATCGCCCACGTTCATCAGCTCCGTTTCAGCCTCTATAACCCTCAAGCCCAACCACGCTGTCATCAACGAAATAGAGTCGGAGGCCAGCGCGCCGGAAAGTGGCGGGTTTGCAGAACCGACAATTCGGACGTGATGTCCCCCATTTTGGTTCCAGTCGTCATGTGCAATCCTTCGCGGGTGTGTCCACGTGCTCAACATCAGCTTCAGATCTTCCCGAGCCTTGGGGCAAATATGAAATGGGTCAAACAGGTCCAGCCGCACGGCAATGGGGCGTACGGTGATTGGTGACGAATATACGGTCCGGTGCAGAACATGGCCCACGCGCCAGACCGGCCCATCAATCTCACAAAAAAGAATCCTTTCGAATGCGTATGATGACTTCAGCTGTACTTAGTGTCTGGAGGCCAGATATTTTGCCACCCCCTTCAGGCCCTGTAGTACTCTGGTCACGGCGCATCTCGGGGACGCAGCTGAATGTGATCTCCTTGCTAACCGACTCGACGACGTGTCCGCACACAGCTACTCCTGTACAAAGAAGGACTGTGCCGGTGAGATAACATGGGTATCCGTGCGTCGACCTGGGGTTCTCGCTCTCGGCCCAGTTCCAGTAGTAGGTGGCCAGGCCGCTGACGACGAGCGACGTCAACTGGAGAAGGCACCCGAGAACGGCCCATGTCCACAGTTCTGTGCGGGAAGCGGTCGAACTGCTGAGATTCAGGCCGAGACTTGGTGCACCAGAGGATATGCGTCCGATCTCAACAGAAAGGTGAGTCCAATAGTCGTCCGGCAGTACTCTAAAACACTTTGGGTTTCTTTTCCGAGTCTCGGCGGTGAGAACTCCGTCGGCGGTGATGATGATTGTCTCGGAAATCTTGGGCTGCCCGCGCACCCGCACGATTTCCTTTCCCGTCCAGAGCTCACAGACATCTTCGGATGTTGAAGAAAGCAATTCGATTTCGGCGGTGGAGTTCTCTTCCCTCGCCCTTCAGTCAGTGTCAGTTCAGACTCCCGCAGGTAATTAAAAACACTCCTGCAAGGTCAGAGATGACATTTATTACCTTCCAATGATTGCCTTGAGCCTTGGCACTCCTCCCACTCGAATGGCGCTGACAACGATGGTCAAGATCCCAAGCGGGCCCATCGCCAATAATATGTCGTCAGCCCATCCCATGCTCATGCTCATGAATTGCTTGGTGGCTTGCTCCCCGAACAAAGACAGGAGAGGGCCCAGGTCGCTGAACAGGTTGTTGGCAAAGTCGTTGCCATCAAAATCGCCGTTCGCAGGGGCCATTTCGTAAACATGTGCTGTTCGTTGTCTGGTGGATTCTTGCAGATGATAAATTTACGGGTGCCAGAGGTTTGGATGGATGCAGTGAGGAATCGACCGGGACCTGAAGTTTGAAGATTGTGGGCAGTCCACCTGCACAGGGTGATAAGGCACTGCTCGTCCGTCTACTATCGGGGCCCAGACTCAAGCCTCACGCCACCCTGCTCCCCGTGCCTCACAAAGAAGTTTAGACATCCTATTCCATTTCACTCCAAGTGTCTAGCTAAAGCACCGGCTTCCCGCTGAAACCAAGCCAAAGGGAGCTGACAGCTGAGCTCTAGCGATTCTCGCATGCCACGAACCAATCCAATTCACCTCTGTCTGGGTTCAGAACTTCAGCCCGCAGATGCAGTTGCCTAACCTAGAATTTCTAACTGGACAAATATGGAAAGTAGGCAACCCTCCAACTGCACGCAAAAGAACTTGAACTGGAAGGTGGGGTGTTTCCTGCATTCACCGATAGCCCCGATCCCCCATCCCGTTTGTCCGATTCTTCACAACCTACACCGATCTGTTTCTTCCACCGCTGCCGGCTTCATTATTCGCAAACCCACGTACCTTTGGCGGCTTGGACCACGGGGCTTTCTTCTCAATACGATCTGACTGATGAAGTAATCACTGAAGTTTCTCGCTCTGCACGACGTAACGGCCAACGGGCTGTCAATGGAGCAGAAGCTGGTCTGCGTCAAGTTGCGCATGGTGAAGTTACGCCACTTCGCGAGGGCTTCTGAAGGCCCTGCAGACCCGGACCGTCTCGCAGCTCCATTTGAACGCACCAGGGCTTGTGGGCAGCTCGTGGGCAGCTCGTGGGAAGACTGAGCAAAGTTGAAGTTAGCGCCATGCGGCTGTGTATGCACTCGGACAAGCCACGAGCCATCAACAGGTGATTCCCCGCACTCACAGGCAAACTCGGCCTTCTTTCTCTCTTTCTTCTTTTCAGCAAAAGTCCAGCACCAACCAGATATCCTACCAGGTAGCGCGATGGCCGACCAGCAGCCGCCATACCATCCGGTTTACCAACACCCGCCGTTGGCAGGCCGCCAGATCCGCCTCCTCACCATACTTCCCGTCCCTGCAGGTGGCCACAATGAGACAACTCGACTGGAATGCAGGATGGATATCCTGACGTTACCTACGGAAGAACCGACTGAGGGCAGTACCTTGCCATCCAACTACATCAACTTCGACCCCTGCGTGACCACACCGCCTGAGGAGGTTCACGTCAGAGAGTGCCGGGACGAGTTCGAACCCGTCCTTCGACAACTCGACGCGCAGCTAAAAAGCCGACTACACCGCGGCATGCTCAAGCTGCTCGGCCCCGTCATCGGTCTTAAGTCGGATCCTTACCTGACTATCCCTGCCCACAGGATTGTCGGCTTCCTTGGGGGGGAAGAGATGGGGAGGATGTCAAGGCTTGGCTATGGGGCAGCTGGCAGAGATGATTACGAGCACCTCATTCAGAGGGGAGAACAATTCTTCCACAGACGCGAGGCTTTCGAGGGCTCGGAAGTGGTGATTGGGAAAGCACCGCCCCAATTGCATACTGGTCGGCTCCTCTTGCGCGACCTGAACCCCTTCTTTCGAGTACCGGCGTCAAATCAGCCTCAGGCTTTCACCTGCAGTACCTCGAGACGGCAGTTCAACAACCAGGAACCTACGTCGCCATGTCCTACGCCTGGGGCCGTCCGCCGCAACCGAAGCTCGAGATCCTCGTCAACGGCAAACCAATGATGGTGGGGAAGAACTTGAAGGCCGCTCTCCGCCGTTTCCGGGCCATGGACTACTTCCGGCTAGGTGGAAGGCTCTGGGCTGATGCGGTGTGCATCAACCAGGACGACCGCGCCGAAAAAGAGGTGCAGGTGCCGCTGATGTCTTCCATCTACCGCCACGCCGGCAATGTCATCGTGTGGCTGGGCCCGGAGGGTGACGGCAGCGATGAGGCCATCTCCGTGCTCGAGTCCCTGGGCACCACTTACCGAGCCGAGTATTACGAGCTGATGGATGCGTCCGACCCCATCACGGCCAACACTTGGCGGAATATGGCCCGCATGCGTATGCGGACAAGCTACGACCAGTTGAGGGAAGAGTGCCTCGAGTCCGAGGACACAGTGCTTCATGCCATGGCTGAGAAGCTCTACCACTTCTTCGACCGGGAATACTGGCGGCGTGTCTGGATCATCCAGGAAGTCTGCATGGGTCGCCCCGGCATGCCCATCGTCTGTGGGCAGCGTGTGACGCAGTGGCGGCACATCCGCGACGGGCTGCTCCGGTTGAGTTCGATGCTCGACATCCTCGAGCATGCCATGTGGGACGTACTTGGGCCGACGATACACCTCCGGGAGCACTCCCTCCTCCACGTGGCGCAAATTGCCCAGCTGGAGATCACCGGCCATCGACGCAGCGTGCCTCCGGTGCCGTCAAGTCAGCTCACCCTCGTGGTGCCCGCCGTCTTCTCGGAAGGACCGCTGCTGGGCGGCGCGCTCCGTAGGGCGATCGCCCTCGCCTCGCAGGCCGAGTGTACGGCGCCCCACGACAAGATCTACGGCATGCTCAGCGTCTCCGGTGTCCCTGACCTGGGCGTCGCCGTCGACTACACCAAGCCGCTCGCCGCCGTCTTCACCGAGTTCACCGCCGCCTTGGTTCGGCACGGGAGTCTCGACTTCTTTGCCCTCCTGGACGGCGCCGGCATGTCGCAGACCGACGCGAACGGTAACCCCATTCCGGAAGAGGAGCGGCAGATGCCGTCCTACGTGCCCGATTACGGGGCGAAGCCCACAAGACGGATGGGAATCATCGAAGGGGAGTGGAACGCCGGCGGGTTCGTGTCCCCACGATTTATGCACCCGCAAATTGACGAGAACGGGCTCCTCATCTGTGGCGGCAGGGTTGTCGACGCAATCGATGGCACGGGGGCCGTCTCGCTGGCTGATATCTTGGGCGGGTCGATGGTCACTACGAACGAGAATGATCTCTTCCAGGTCCGTCAACCAACCAGCTCAATGCACGGCGGCGATGCCGGCGAGGGAGGAAGAGAGACAGGCGCGGCGGCCATCTACGATGTGCTGGTTGGAGGAAGCACCACCAACGGTGCTCGAGCACCGGATTCTTTCCGCTGCTTGTACACTGCCTTCCCCGTTGAGGAACCGCCTGCGCATTCCTCCTTCTACCGGAACTGGCACTTCCTCAACTCCAGTGCCAGTTTCCTGATCAACGGCCGCCCCCTGTCGTCCTACTTTGCCCACATGGCTCCGGTGCCAGCAAATTCGGATCCCCCAACTCCATCTCCCGCGCGTGAGACAGCCGCCGCGCGCCAGGCCATGGCTGCTCGCACAAGATGGCGGCGGCTGGTCACGACCGAGTCCGGCTTACTAGGGCTCGCCCCGGCACAGACCCGCCCAGGAGACGCCGTCATCATCATTGCCGGGCACGGTAAGCCCATGATTGCTCGGCAGGTGGCGACACTAGAAGGTGAGGACGGTAGAATCCACGCCGGCTGGCACATTGTTGGCGAGGCGTATATTCGTGGCATCATGGGCGCGGAGAAGATGCCGCTCTCGACGAGGCCGTGGCATGCAAGAGAGACGTTGCGGACGCGGGCGTCGTTGGAGCCTATCGTTTTTATGTAGCTGTGCTGCTTATGGTTAGTGCAGATGAGTGCTTGGTAACACAGTAGGATCTGGCAACGATCACCAGTGCTGACTCCTTAGAGGGCGGTGACTCCATTCTTGTTGTTTCCTGTCAGGCCCATGTCCGCAGCGTACAGTCATGACAGTTAGGTACCTACCTAACTATGGGCATCCGCCAACAATAATAGATCTATCAGCAGCCTGAGCGATTCCTTCGAAGCGCAGATTAACCCGCCAGCTCAGCTGCACGCGCATGCTGCGGATAGTACCCCATCTCTGCCGGCCAGCCCGGCGTTCCCAACCGCGGCGGCCGTTCCGTGTCAAGTTCCGTCCTGCCAGTGCGCTCCGCGCCCTCCAGCTCCGGTACACTGATTGGCTGCTTCCCCTGTCCGTCCAACTCGGGCTTCGAGTTCTGTTCAAGTCCGTTCTCCGCCGGAGGGGCCGAATCTGACTTGGACCGCCGAGCCCTGTGCCACCGTATGGCCAAGAAACCGCACAGTAGGAAGGCAATCACGATGACGGGAACCGCTACGCCGATGGCAATCTTGGCGTCTTGCGAGAGGCCACTGGTTGTCGAGCCACCAGAGGAAGAGGATGTCCCGGTGGAACTGGCGCCTCCGGTTGCGGTAGAGGCTGGCTGAGCTGTGGTGGTTGCAGGAATTGTAAGTCCGAGAAACGAGCCCCATGTCGGCACAGCCTTTTGAAGCAGTGGGATATCCGTCGGCCGGTACTTCACAAACACGGGATTGGCGGTGAGTGCGAGCGAGTCAGCGTAGAAGGTCGTGCCCGTCACGGGGCAGGTCCAGAACGTGACGGTTCCCAAAGTCGGATTGAGCGTGGAAGTGAGGGTGCTCGAGACGCACGTTGTGACGACAACGCTGGAGGTCACCCCTTCGCAAGCGATGTACACCCTCGGGGGCATGGAGAGACCGCTGACCTCGATGGCGGCGTTAGCCGGGAAGATCGAGTAACTAAGTTTCTGTGTACGGAGGGGATGGTTGGAACTGACCTTGGACAACACCACACCGTCGTCTCATCCGGCACCGCCGATACTGTGATGTGGATAGCCTCATAATACATGGCCATGAGGTCCGTGTCGGAAGTCGTCCAAGCGCGAGCAGCAGTCCAGCCGCTGGGGCAGACCCCTGGCGAATACCAGCCGATCGGAGGAAATATGTGGTCGGGATTGAAGTTGGGCGGCACGCACTCGCCGTGGACCATGCCGTATATGCTCTCGGATCCGAGGTTGCCGCCAAAGCCCTTGAAGTCGGCGCTGGTGCCACCGCCGTAGACGTTGTGGAGGCACGTCGCCGGCGGCGTGAATTGGGTTGTGAGCGCCCCGTAAAAGGATACCGCGGTAATGGTTGTCATGATGGAGGACGCCAGACGCCAGATACAGATGGAGAAGCTATGTATGATGTGGTAGGAGGCACCCGACGGGGGGAAGGTGTGAAGGAGAGGAGACCAAGATTGAGTTCGCTGAGCGGGGTTGGAAAATAACTATTAAGTCCTCCTTCCCTGGATTTCAGCTCGTCCAAGAAATTGGCTGCCATGGCTTTGGTGCCGGTGAAGAGGCTGGTCTGGAACAGTGACGGCTTTGCCCGATAGCGTTAAGGGCCATCATGTCAAAGGGGACTCTTCGCCAATGGAGGTGTGTGGTGGCTTGCGCCACGGCTGGGTTTCGGAGCTAGCACTTCTAGCGCATGTTGACTTCCTTCTCCCAAGCCAGGGCAACCTAAGTTGTCACGTAGACGCCACCCAGACACGCACCTGTGGACTCAGATTTCGTGCATCCCCAAACACGTTCGACTTCTTCAGACAACCATAAACAGAGAACGTCGAGGTAGACCAAACATTAAAGTAATTAACCGAAACGCGTACGCACATCCAAAAGGGGGCCGGTTCGCTTAGTGGTGTTCACCCTCGCCCCTCTCCCCGTGACAGGTACGCTCCTTGACGAGCGTAGCAGTGTCAAGCACGGTGTTGTTGCTGCTCGAGATGAACTGGGTGCTCAAGTGGGTGCAGTTGTGGACAGTAAACAAGCTCCACCCATATGTAACAATGACCTCGCGAGAGGTGTTGACGGAAGTGGTGTCGGGCGTGTCCAGGCCGTCATAGTGGCCCGCAGCGCCGTTGATGACGTACCAGGGCGCCGTGGGGTTGGCCGTGATCTCCTGGGCGGTACCATTCGCGATGGCGGCGTGGCGCTCGTAGAAGTGCTGGTGGCCGTGCAGGACGAGGTCGACGCCGTACTGCAGGAGGAGCGGCTCGAAGGCGGCCTGGCACTCGGTGCAGGCGGTCTTGCTGACGTACCACGGGCGGTGGCCGGCGGCAACGACCCAGGGGGTCTTCTTGCGGTCGACGGCGGCGAGGTCCTTCTTCAGCCAGGCGAGCTGGGCGCCGCTGGGGGCGAAAGGGCCGGCGTTCTCGGCGCCTTCGCCGTTGGGCTCGTCGGGAGCGTTGGGGAAGTCGGTCTCGGTGTTGAGCATGACGAAGTGCACCATGCCGTGGTCGAAGGAGTACCAGAAGTTCTCGACGCCGCCGGACGCGGCCGAGGGCATGCTACAAAAGGGTCAGCATTACCATCATAGAGGGCCAAAAAGGTCCCGCAAAAGAGAAGAAACATACTTCCAGTGGTGACGGAAGCCAGTGAAGTTGAGCTGGCCAGGCAAGCAGAGGGACAGGTCGCTGCCGTTGTCGCAGTTGGCCTCGTGGTTGCCTTGATAGCAGGTAACCAACATTAGCAAGCAACTTCATGGGAGCAAGCGTTAGAGTCTGTGTGACTTACCGGGGCCAACCATGTACGGCTTGGTGCTCGACAGCTCCTCAGCCTCGTCATAGAACTCATTGAGGATCCTGTCGTACACGGCTCCCTTGTCAGTCTTGTTCAAGGGGCTGATGTACCCGGCCTTCTCCTCCTTGAGCCACGCGTCGGCGTAAGCAATGTCACCAACTGCGCACCATTAGCATATGCGCCACTGCTTTCTGGGAGTTGGACAACGCGCCGTGCCAGATAAAGTCGTAGCAACCCTTGAACGACGACAGCGACTGGATGGTGGTCATGTCGCCGGGCTTGAGAGGGTTTGCGGCGCCCTTGCCGACCGTGGTGCTGAGTCCGTCGGGGCCAAAGGTGCCCATGTCGCCGATCATGGCGAAGGAGAAAGGGGTGGCATCGCCGGCACGACGAGACGTGGTGAAGGTGTAAGTCTCGTTGCCGCAGTTGGGCTTGTAGTAGTACCTGGTGTCCGCCTCGAGGTCGCTCAGAACAACGTGGTTGTTGTAAGTGGAAGAGGTGGGATAGGTGGTCGAGATTTGAGACTTGGCGACGCGGTTGAGCTTCTGGTCCTTGCCAAAGTACACGGTCGGGTTGGCGAGCCGGCTGTTGGTGTTCCAGCTGACGGCCATGGCCTTGTCGCCGGCATACGCGACACGGATCTGGAAGGGAACGGTGGTGCTGTTGCACCGGTTTGGAGTCTCGGGACTCGCCAGAGCCGTTCCGGCGACGGCCAAAGCCGCGGCAACCGCTGTCTTGGGGATCATGGCGGGCTGAGGAGGGTTGGTGGTGTGAGGCCGATGAACCCGGTTGAGACTGAGAGAAAGAAGGACGTGGGTGAGAATGAAGGCTCGCTTCACCCGAATGAAGACGGAGGACTCGAGGAGACGTTCTCTCGACCCTCGGCGTCCCTCTCGTCCGGTAGTTATCCCCGCGGCATGCCCATTTCACTGTGGAAACTCTGGCTTGCAACTCTCAGCCACCACACGTGCGGCCTTCCAACCATGGCGGTTCTTGATGCCACGTGCCAAGACTTTTCCCAACGCGTGCCATCGCAATCTCGATTTGCCCCACTCGGCCAGTCCACCGTTCGGTGTCTCATCGGGATGGAGGATATTGGCCCTGGAAAGGATGGATTTATTCGGCGATGAAAGATAAGACATGCTGATTCGAATGCTGAAAAAGGTGCAGCGCAACATGCAGCTATGGGAACTTCCAGAAGAAGCGACTTCGGAAAAAGTGGGCCGGCTCCTGCACACCAATTTGTAGGGCAACTGCCGACGGCTGCCAAGAAAAATTCAACCACCATCCTTCGTTCCGTCCAGACAACCTCACGTGAGCACTTGCGATGCCAAATCAACTCGATGGTGTCTTCAACAGCGGTGCCAGTCCGCTAAGCAAGGCCATCTCTGATCCCCAGAAACTGAAGAAATCCGTTCAAGACGAAGGAGTTGTGCCGGCTTACCCATCACAATCCTATGCCTGCGAGGGCGAGTCAGCTCGTCGTCACGAAGTTTTCGTGTGCAGAGAGAGCTCAGATGGAGCTGTCTGGTGGCATCAAAACGAAAGGGATTGGACAAGGAGGTGCAAAAGAGAATTGTCGACAAGCCATGTGGAATTGTTTGGTCTTTCACTTTTTCTTTGTTTTCCTTCTTTCTCTTCCCCCTCTTTTTTTCCTTTTGTTTTCTACTTTCCCTTTTTTCTAGGCTAAATTCTAGCTCTTCGTTCCAGGAGGAATGCCGTACCTGAAAGGCTGAAACCGTAAACAGGTTGGTGGTTCCTCGTCCGTCTCGGGTCCGTCTCGGCCAGCTCAAACGATCAAGCCAATCGAGCAGCGTGTCGATTGGGATTGGCTTCTCCAAGCGCCATCTCAGCGGCTCATTGAGCTGCAGCTGGACGGTTTCCTCCCTCCCCGGACTCTAGCTCGTCGTATTCCACATCCGAGCTCGCGTACCAGGCAGCGGTTGAGGGCGGGACCTCGAAGGGATAATTGGAGACGGTGTTGGGTTAGCGGGCATGTGATGGACAGCGTTGCGTTACCTATACTCGACGCTTTACAAGGTGATGTTCCCTTTCCCATGACTGTGTCTGACGCAACTTTCACAACAATCTCAGGCCACCTCAGATGTACACATTCCCGTACCCGTCACCCGGACCACGCTGCACATCCACCCGGGCTGGGTCCACGACCGGCCGCCCGTTAAACTCAGCCGGCGGCTCCGGCAGCGGCATGCCTCGCCAGACCTCCTGCAGCCGCTGAGCCGTCCGCAGAAACCGCGCCCGCGCCTCGGGCCATCCCTTCGCCACCAGCCTGCCGCCGCGCTTAACCCACTTCCCGTCGACCATCACCGCCTCAATATCACCAACGCTCGCGTGCAAGATCACAGCAGCGACAGGGTCAACCCATCCCATCATCGCCGGCGAGGTGCCGTCCCAGACAACCAAGTCCGCCTTGGCGCCCTCAACAATAACCCCGAGATCCTCCCTCCGCAGAGCGAGCCCTCCGTGCCGCGTGGCAAGCAAAAACGCCTGCTCAACCGACATGGGATTGCTCCGCGGCAGCTTATCCTGCTCAAGCACATCCAAATACCGCTCATAGCGCGCCTGCTGCAGCCACAACCGCGCCTGCGTCAAGATGTCGGTGCTAAAGGCCATGTGCGTGTCGACGCCGAGCGAGGCCTGGTCCTGGATGCCGTAGCTGAACGGGTGTGTCTGGCCGTAGTGCATCTCAGACTCGGGCGTGATGGAGATGTACTGGTTGGTCGACCGGAGCAGGTCGGCGCCGGTTGGGGTGAGGAAGGAGGCGTGCGAGAAGACGATGGGGATGGAGATGTTGAGGTAGTTGAGCGCGTGGATGTCTTCGGGTGAGTTGTTGAAGCCCCAGGGTCCTTGGAGGGAGTGGGTTGTGATGACGGAGACGTTGAGGTCCCTGGTCAAGAGGGTTAGCTCCTCGCGGTGGGCTGACGGGCGGTTTGTTGTTTACCTCGCGAGCTCCATGATCTTGTTGATCTCCGCGACATTCGGGTTCGGACCCCAGCCGTCGTACGCAATGCCCAGCGTGGTGGGGGAGTTCTTCAGCCCGGTTTTCTTAGCCATGTCCCGGAAGATTGGGTACAGCTGCCCAACCGTGATCAGGCCGGTGATGTTGGCAAAGGTGAAGCCCCAAAAGACTCTCGCGCCGCTGTCGATGCAGGCCTGTAGCCCAGCGTCGGAGGCATCCCTGGACCAGGTATGGGTGGCATGGTCGAGGGAGGACGTGACACCCGCGTTGAGGGCCTCATACAGACCGGCAAGCTGGCTGTCGTAGATATCACTGGCATTCCAGAAAAAGGGGGCCACAAACGAGCTGTAGCGGTTAAAGAACTCAATCAGGGTGGTGTTGGAGCCCATGGTCTTGAAGACCGTCTGCCACCCGTGGCGGTGTGTGTCGATGAAGCCCGGCGTGATTATCTTGCCGCTGATGTCGACGATCTCGGCGCCAGCGGGAATCTTTGGGGCTCCCGAGTCAAACACGCCGGCGATGCGGTCGTTTGTGACGAGGACGGAGCCATTGCGGATAATTTGAAGCCCCTGTGACTGTTTGTTGAAAGCAATCACCGTTCCCCCGCGGAACAGGATCGACGTCGCGCTCACCGAGGTGAGAAACACTGGCAAGATGGCAATTGCGCCGATGGGCCTCATGTCGCTTGTTCTGCTTTGTGCTTTCTGAACAAAGCAGAGGAGAGGAAGAAGCACAGAGAGTAGAAGCACGGATATAGGGTGCTTCTTGAGACTAGATATCTGCCCACCTTGGCCAAGTACCTTCAATTGGGTTTGTTGTGAAGCACATCAGGTCTGGGCGTGCACTGCTGTCGTTTGGTTGTGACTATTGAGCGGCACAGTCAATAATAGTTGTTCTTCCATGGAAAGGCATGCAATACTTTATGCAGACTCCCTGTCACCTGTCAGACAGAACCAGTCGACTCGCATGAGTGATATGAACTTGGACACGGAACGTTCTTGGCCTCCTGCGGCCTCCTGCAACCTCAGAAGTCCCCCTGTGAGGGGACCAGCCCATGTCAGCATAACCGTTCCTGTGCAGGTGCAGTGCTACCTTGCATAGTGAGTTCTTCTCCTTTCTTCCTTTCACGCGCGTGTACCGACCGGTCCATGTTGCTGTCTGCCATCAGCTGTTTCTTGCCATTTCCCTTGTTCCTGTCAATGTGGACTGACACAATGGATAGACACCCTCTAGGTTAAGGATAGGTACCCAGATGCAACAGCAAGCCAGGAGACCCAACGGACCGGTAACCACATCAATGGCCCAGGTCCACTGCCGATGCAGCTCATCTATACCCTACACCACGCTCGGTCTGAAGTCTCAATGTCGGACTTCTGAACTCGGGGCCACAATATGGGATAAAAGAGCCCATGTCCCTGGCCCCGTGGTCTGTTCCTCCGGTTTCAGGTCAAGATTTTCTCCGTTGGCTTGATGCTCCCTTTGCATGTCATCAACAATGTTCACGTCTCGATGCCTTCTCCATCTGTGGCTTTTCTTCGCCATCAACCCCTCTTGTTCAGCTTACATATGGCCGCATTCCACCGACCTTCTCGAAGCGATCTACTACCAGCAGAACGGCTACGACGGCCGTTCATTCGGCGTACTGGTCAGAACATGTGGCTCCGGTGCGAACCTGGGGCCCGGCCGGACGAACACTGCCGAATGGCTGCGGACTGCGTACCACGACATGGCCACGGCTGACGTCGAAGCGGGCAGAGGAGGAATCGATGCCAGCATCGGATTCGAGAGATCACGGCCGGAGAATATCGGGTCCCACGCCTTCACCAGCAGTCTCATGTTCTTTGGCGATTTCATGAGCGTCCGATCTTCCATGGCCGACTTAATCGCCCTTGGCGCAGTCATGTCGGTAACCGCTTGCACTGTCTCGGAAGACAGAAAACCGTTGTTTCTCCCGTTCCGTGCGGGAAGAGTCGATGCAACGGGGGCTGGTCCCTCTGGCGTTCCGGAACCGCATCAAGACCTGACGAGCCACATCAACAGCTTCAGGAAGATGGGATTCAACGCTACTGAGATGATTGCACTGGTAGCGTGTGGACACAGTTTGGGTGGTGTGAATGGACGGGACTTCCCAAGCATCGTGCCAGTCATGGACGATCCGGTATGCCTAGCCCGTCAACGGTTGCAAAGTGCGCTTGAGTTCAGGTTTATGCTGATGTGTCAGACCAATGTTGACAGCAAACACCACTTTGACGCCACGCAAGCTGCACTTGACAACAGCATGTATGTCGCCTTGCCAGTTCTCAGATGAGCGCCACCACCTAATGACTGGCCGCAGAGCCATCCAATTCCTCGAAAACAACACGCAGAACCCCCTGGCATTTGGGCCCAACGAAACCACCCGGTCTGACGGGCGCATCTTCAAGTCGGACGGAGGAGCTCTGATGCAGAGATTTGCCTCCTCCCAGGAAGACTTCCTCGCAACCTGCAGCCATCTGCTTACACGCATGATCGACACGGTGCCGAAGGGGGTTCTGCTCTCTGAAGTGATCACGCCCAGACCATTGAAGCCAGACAACATCTTCGTCGCTGTGGAGGAAAGCGGAAACATGACCATTGCTGGAGACCTCAGGGTACGTCCCTGTCCCTTTTTGTCCCCTCGCCTCGCTTCTTTCTCTCTTTCTCATTTTTTTCTTTTTATTCTTTTTTTTCTTTTTTTTTTTACCCCCTTTCTTCATTTCTTCCGCTTCTTTCCCTGCATTGTCCCTGACTTGCCCCTTGAATAACAGATACGAATCGACGACACACCGGAACCCCCCTCCCGTCAGGTGCTCGTCCACTTCAAGCCCAGTGTCCCCGAGACAGCTCCCATCCCAGTAGCGACCGCCACCAAGCTACCTCAAAACACCACCGGCTGGCACCCTCACTCGCCGTCCTTCGAATGGTGGAACTTAACCGTGACTGTACCTGCCGCCCAAGGGCTCTCGTCCTTGACTGTCGAGTTAGTTGATGACGGCCAGTCAACAATCTACAACAACGGTGGAGACGGATTTCCCATCGAGATGGACTTGGTCCCGCACCGTTCGCTCTCATGCGGCTCCGTTGCACTTGGAACAGCCTACATTCTCAACCTCACCGTGCCTGTAGGTTCCAGTCAGCCTTACCTCATCCGAGAACAACACCCCTTGACCCCTTTCTCCCCTCCCCCCTTGTCTCCTTTTTACCTCCTTTCCCCTTTCTTGCCACTAACCATCATGCCTCAGGTACGGGACGAAGCTCAGTTCAAAGAGGTCATCTTAACCGTTCCCATCCCCATCAAGCAAGAGGGCTCTATCGTCCCAATGTTTGAGCCGTACGTCCTTAAAATGAAAAAGACGAGGCCCCTGAATGGGACGGGCTACTCCCTGTACACAGCCAAGTTGAACACCAAGCCTGCCGGTGGTATGTACGTGGCCATCATGTCCTATGGCCTGAAAGGCAAGGGAGGGGTGAGGGATGTGGAGGTGCCGTTTGTACTGTGGAAGGGCTTGCAGGGGTGTCCTCTCGAGTGAGGTTCCGGAATAAGGGGGGTGGCAGACGCCAACCTCACGCAACACCCCGGAAACGCAAATTCATTAACCGCCCTCACTGCCTGTTCTATCACATACGACCATACCTGCCAGAGAACTCGGGATCCCGTCCGCTCTCCCCTAGATAAGCTGGCAAGGGCTCGAGTAGTAGTTGGGTCGGTGATGACCAGCGAATGCCGAGTGTTGTATGTTTTTGCATCTGTTCATTTTCTCTTCTTTCTCTTCTGTCATTGTTCTTCTTGTCTTGTGCTAATATTCAGTCGATTACTTGGGGGTCTGAGCTGGGTGGGACCTTTTTCGCAAACCCCCCTCTCAAGAGAGGGGGTGCCAAAACCCTGGGACACGACAAAACCTGGGACATAGGCAAAAATACTAGGCAGTCAAGACTAAATCGGTTGCATCTCAACAACTACTCAATAAAACTAGCTCAAATTATATATATAGTTAGAATATAGTATAAGGGGTATATATTCTAAGTAAAATTAGACTTAGAAGAGCTCTTTCCTTTTAAAGATTTTCTTATAATATACGTTAACGTATTTGCATAGCGAGTAGGCCAGCATAGCGAGTGGGCCACTTTCGTTCAACCTCAATCACTTTGTATAAGTCAATTCGACCACAACACCTCAAA